>CANXYI011519029.1:0-13759 GCA_948208565.1 Hura crepitans
AGAGGGTCCAATGGTGTATGTGGAGGTTATATGTTGTTTAGAAGTGATTTTCTTGCAGGTTCAAATCTAGGTTAGATAACAGGGCAGACGTTATGCTGCCCGAATATTAGGAATTACTCCCGAATTACAGGCATACGGTTACAGGAGAGTAACATATCTTATCGGTCCAGGTAGGATTGGTAGGGGGTGTTACATGTCTTATATCTCATATAGGTCTTATATAAAAATATTTGATTTTTATTTTATACATGATCACATCAATTTCCATGTATGTCATACAAGTATGCAAATTTTGGACTCTTTAGTTCTCACAAGACATATTCATTTCATTTTTCAATGGATACTCTCTAGATGCATTACACCTTAGCATTTTTAACTATTCAAATCATTTCATTATTATATTATTTCACATGTAAGGCATAAACATTTCTTATACATCATCATCTTATTTCTCATGGAATGTTATTCGATGCCTTGTTATTGTCTAGCAATTTTACATAATTAAATAATAAAAACACATATTCTAACATTTGTAAGGGGGTCATGGCCATATAACCTATAAGTCATAACTGTGAGGCCCACTTTTTAGATGAGGTCACTACTATGAAGCCTTTAAGCTTTAGAGGCTATACCAAATTTTCTTTAGGGGCCATGGTCATGACCTATAAAGTTACATATTCAAAGCAAGATTTACTCAAGGGTCATGGCTATGATCTCTTTCCATGCCTCAATTCCAAATTAATTCACATAATAACTCAAATTAAGATTTATCAGCAATTCCATTATTTTGGAAATATATAAGTACTTTCATTCTCATTTATAGTAATTATAAATTCCATAATTTAGCATCTAACTCATTCATAGTTAATCCCCTAGATTTCATAGGAAACCCTAACTCATACATTCAATTTAAAAGAGAGGTCTAGGTTATAGTTGTATTAAACTTAAATTAAGCTTTTAACCACTTTAAACCTTTAATATAAAGCCTTCCAAGTCCTAAAAACATCTCTTTTTCTCTACATAAAATTTGATCCCTCATGTATGTTCTCCAAACTGAGTATTTAAACTACTTCAAAACATAATTTTTTTTCCATTATACATATACCATTAAAATCCCATTACAACCCCATTTAAAATCTCTTACAAGAACTTTAAAGATATGAGGAATGTAACTATTTTACCATGCAAATTAAATATACGATAATCATGTAAATCTCTTTAATTTTGTAACATCTATGAGTCTAAGTTTCATGAATAATACCTCCATGATATGAATAATGTTCCTTGTGAGTCGAGGCACCTTAATAAGGCTAGAAAGGGGCGTATTGGTAATAAAAATTTGATGGGCCAGAAAAAGGGCAAAATGAAATAATTTAAAAATTTAGCAAAACCAATAAATCATTTCGGGATAAACAACTAGTGAATAGTGATGTAAAATGAGGTTGTGCCAAGACAACCCTAAGATATGCCCGGATGGACTTAAAAATGCCATACCCTAAACCTCAAAAATTCCAATCAATATGGTGGTGAAGGAATTTAAATTTTCTAAGAACATCTGATATTTATTTGGAATATTTTATTTTAGCAAATGAATAGTAACTATAGCTGCTAATGGAATTTTGACTTGAAATTTTATGAGTCTCTTAATGGCACTAATCAAGCATTTTTAAAACTAGAATTAGTATTTTTAGAGGTCTAGAGAAATTTCTGAGAATTTTTGAAGTTTAAAAAAATCTAAAGAATCAAACCGTTGAATCACCATGCGATGTGATCTAAGTCGTCCACCCCACTAATATAAAAGGAAGTGCACATGTGGGAGTGCCACATGTGCCAAAGCCATCTTTCTCCTCCCAAAAACCTCCCAAGCTGATGCCATACATACACTCTTTCTCCTCCCTTTTTTCTTCATTTCTCTCTCCTCCCATAACCAAATCTTACACTCTTCATATGGTTTTTGACCTCCACAGTCTCTTGAAGTTAATTCCACTAACATAAATCAGAAAAAAGCTAAAAAGTGAGATTTTGCTACTTGGTGAATAGTGCTAATTTTGGGTGTAAGTGTTTTCAATTCAATTTTTATTTTTGTTTTAGGTAGCTTAGGTTATTTTAAGAAATTCTATGGTTTTAGATTTCAATTTAGAGTTGTACAAAATTTTTGAGAATTTTTCTAAGGTAAAATCCTTTATGTTTAGGTCAAAGAGAAGGTGTTAAAGGAGAACACCATCAAAGGCCTTCAAATGGTGGATAAAGGGGTGTTTCCACACCTTAGGAATGTGGACTTGACTTAATTGATGCATGCCATGTAGATTTACATGGTTTTGTATGTATACATATGTATGGAAATGGCATAACTTAGGGTTAGGCATGGAATTGATGTAAATGAATAGTGTCATTGTGTTAATGGCATGAAAATAACATTGTATGCATGAATTGGGTGAATGAAACCAAGTGTAGTATGTGTGTTAGGTGTGGCCGAATGGTGTGCATATATAGCAAGGTATGTGTATTCGTGTGTATGGCATGCTAGGCATGGCATTAACATGGAATTGAGGTGTAAAACTCATGTTAGGAATAGGAACAATAATAATAAGATGTATGAAATGGTAGCTTGAGAAATAGTGACCTAAATGGATGTGTAATATTGACATAAGTAATGATATGGGAAATGGTGATCACATGTGTACATGTAATGGCATGATGATGATAAATAGGTCGATGGTGACTATGGGATGAAATGGTTGCAGCAACGATTAATTTATGATTAATATGCTTAAAGATATAGAAAGCACAATTCTTGGAAAATGACCAAATGAATAGTAATGTATGCTAAAAATTACCAAATGAAAGTAACTTTGCAAAAAATGACCTAAAATGGGAAAATGTGTGCAATTGTGTGTGAAAATCGTATGGGTGTTGTTAATGACATGACATAAGGTGAAAGATGAATAGTAAATATATAAGTGAGTAATGAATAGTAAATTGGCCCATCAGTTAGATGCCCATTAGATAGGTTGACCGGTCAACTAGTGAATTAGCAATTGCTAGGCAGATTGGTCTTTCTAGGGCCATTGTTGTTTGAGGTGATAGCGAGTGTAGCCACCGAGGTTCTGAGGTTAAACCTTACACACTCATGTATTAGGAGGTCCACCTGGACTGATCTCTACGACCCCTTGGCTTTATGTGGATATTGAGAGGTCCCACGAGGCTGATCCCTATTATCCACTCATGATGTACTGGAGATCTTGACTAGGGGTGTTGGGAGGTTCCACGGGGCTAATCCCTATTATCCCACATATAGGTATTGGGAGGTCTACGAACTGATCCTTGCTATCTACCAGCCTGGCATTGGGAGGTCTATGGACTAATCCCTACTATCAAACTAGGTAGGTGCAGTTATCGAGGTCTAAAATGTAGGCCACTGCATAGGATAGATCCTGCTATCTAGTGTCTTAAAGTGTAGTCTATCTGTTATGGGCCTGAAGAATATTTAACTTAATTAGGATAATATTATTCAACTATTAATAATGGCATTTAAAGGAATGCATGGATTTAATTAATTAAGTTGATCAAATAGTACATGAACTAGTTACTTACATGATAAGGCACTGTAAGGCATAACATGTAATTTGCACTTGACCTAAGGAACCTACATGGAAATGATTTTATTGTCTATTTATCTATACCTATGACCTCAGATGGGTGTTTTCATTCATGACATGCATTTATTGTGTCAACTCCACTATTAAGTGTATACTCAGCGTGTTGGTGTTCTGATGCGTAGGTTATAGACGGAGTTGCTATCCAGCTTTATTAGTGTAGTGTAGCTATTATTGAGTCTTTTTTTGGTATAGTTTTGGTACTCTTATGGTTATGTTATAGAATACACTCAAGAATATTAGGGTTTAGAGTGTAATGATCGTGCTTTAAGGCTTCATGAATAGTGCCACTGAGTCTAAAAAGTGCACTTAGGGTGCCACATCACTTGTACTCAAGCTGAGGTAATGACGCTAGTCATGAAACTTTAAAGGGCCTTAATCTGATGAAAAAAGCAAAATTTCAAAATTTAATAGAACTAATAATTCATTTTTGAGCTATGATTGACCCCAGATGTGCCTAGATGGACTTGAAAATAATGGACCCTAAAGCTCAAAAATTACACTAACTCTAATAGTGAAAGAATTTTTGAAATCAGAGGTTGTTTGCAAATTCTCATAATTTTTTAGGTTGGCATGCAAATCAAGGCAGTTTGAAAACTACCTTAATGATAGAATTTGGCCACAATAATTTATGAATAGGTAGAGGGGATTAAAATATGAATTTTAAAATAAACGGTGTAATTTTTTGAGGTCTAAGTGAATTGCTATGAAATTTTGAATTTTGCAACACAATCAAAATGGTTTAGGAGGTTTCAAGACAGCCTTGTCATGTCAAAATGGGATGCCAAGTTGCCAAAGAAGTTTTCCAAGTGGTGAATCTCATACAACATGTGGAATTCCACTTGAAATGAAGAAAGAATTCTTCTTCCTCCCAATTGCTATTGCTAATGCCAAGAAAGAGAGAAACTAGGCATAAATTTCTCATTCCTTAACCAAAAATGGTGATTCTAGTTGCTAAATTTAGCATTTCTGTTAGGCAACACGGGGAAAAGGAATTAGGCAAAAAGGACTTCTCAGTTGAGAGATAAAATTCATTATAGGTCACTAGTTCAGATAGCCCAGAATGTTGACCCTCAGGTGAGTTCATGATTGTTTCTCCTCCATTTCTTGGGATTTTTGGCTACCATTTGATGCTGGATTATACCAAACACCTGTGTGACTATGTGTGTTCGGTGTTTGTGGCAATTGGATGGTAAATGGAAATCCATAAAGGTGGAGAAAGTCACCATGAAAGGGCTGGTAGCTTATGCAATTTAGGGCTTCAAGTGGTTCTTCTTAACAAGTAAGTGAATTCCTTCATTTACATCATGCCCTTGATTTTAACCAACTCTTTTTCTTGGTTGTCAAGGTATTAGGCCTGTGAATTTAGATTAGCAAAGTGATGAAAGTAAGGCATGGTAGCATAAAATTTGATAGAAGGTGACTTATATGGTTAATTAGCAAAAATAGTTAAGTTTGATGGGATTTGTACAGTTGGTCGAGAGGTGTATATGAGGATTTTTATGTGTTAATGGTGAATAATGTGTGTGTATGGTTGTTAAGGAATGGAAATTAGTGTAAAATTGATAGCAAAGTGCATGTATGGCCTAGGATGTGTACATGTAGTAGCCAAGAGCTATGTCAACTTAAAGTACATGTATGGTTGGTTTTAATGGTCTTATGTATTGCTTGATGCATGATTAATGATATGTTATATGAGAAGAGGGATATATGCATAAAGGTCTGGTGATTCCACTATGGTCTAGACATGTATAGCTTATATGATGGCATGTTACGCATAACATAAAGTATATGTGTGTCTATATGCTAGCATGATAATAGGTAAGATGTATGTATGATAAATGATGTAAAAAATGCATGTAAAAGCAATAAATTCCTTAGTAACTAAGAGGTATGGAAGCCATGGGAATGTTGTGGTAAGTATAGCCTATCTAAAGGCCTTATGGATATATGTTATGAGATAATATATATTCAATGCATGATACTTTGGCATAAACTAGTTAAAGTGTATTTTAAAATGGCATGATAAGTAGTGAGAAAACTACTTGAAAATGGCTTTAACATGACCTTAGAAATTGGCTTGAAACCCAGTTTGTAAATTGACTTAAAATTTGCCTTTAAGGGCTATGGTTCAAAAATAACTTGTGCACTTAATTTTTGTGCCTATAATAGCTAGTATAGTGTGATAGTTTGAGTTGGCTTATAATGACCTTGAATAGAACAATGCATATGGCATTATGATACTTGAAATAAACTAGAGAATGTATCATTAAATGACTAAAAGGGTTGGACTAAAACCTATGGTAATAGTCTAGAATAATTACTTAAAAAGTGACTTGAAATGAATTATGAGATATGAACATAACCTTGTGCCTTTAGGGCTAGATTTGGTATATAGGAATGATTGGCAATTATGCCTATTGTTTGGCCTTAGAAGTGGCCTAGATATGATTGGCTTTTAAGCCTATGAATGTGCTTAATAAGATGTTGAAAACTGTTCTAAAATTAGACTTAAAATAGTCCCAGGATTGTGTCTTGAAAAGTGGTTGAAATGACCTGTAATTATCCAGTTAACCATTACTTAAACCAAAAATGTCACTGGATAAAAAGTGCTAATTTCTTGAGAATTAATTCTATGATAAATTATAACATATTAAACCTTGTATATTGGAAATAACAGAACTTAATATTATTTTGGGGTTTTTACCCAGTAGAGCCAAAATGTGGCTAGAGAGGCCTATGAGCTGATCTTTATTATGTCACATAGATGTTATTTATTTGTGTCTGGAGAGGTTATGGGCTGATCTCCATTATGGCACATATGTTGGGTGCAGTAGCGTAGGTTCATAATGGGGACCATTGCACTAGTTTATTTTCCCTCTAGATCCAGTGTCTGTCAGGTATGTCTTCTGAGTTAGGCTAGTTAAAATGATATAATAAAGTTAATAAATCCACGTATGACTATGAAGTATGCCATAGGGGTATTTTAGTAATTTTCCATTGGTAATAAATAAAAGCTTAAAATGGTATAGTTTTGACCATTAAATGGCTAATAATAACCTAGTACATAAATTACATGACTTGTGATAAGTAATTAGATAACTACAGATAGAAACACCCTAGGGGTAAAATAGCAATTTTGCATGATAGCTCTTTAAATTGAACTTGGACTGTCAGTACAGAATAAAATAGGGATTTTATGTATGCATTAATTACTGGATATGGTTTCATTGAATTCACCGCTTAGTATTTTTATACTCAACGTACCTATTTCAATGCGTAGGTACCTAAAATAAGGACATCACCTCGTAAAGTGTGCACCAAAGTTCAGAGGTCATATTGAGAAGGTAGATCATGTATAATGAGTAAATTTTGCACTTTATGTACTTAGGTGGGGAAAATGGGTGTAATGTATATAAGGGGTATAGGGTAGTATTTGGATACAATGGGTTGCTCTGTAATTAATCCTGTGCTTTTTCTCTTATTTATGTGTACTCTGTGTTGATGTTTATTAGCTCAAGGCTCTATATATTTTATTATGGCCTGAGGCCTATGATTGTTATGCGTTAGATGACGATGATAGAATGATAATTAAGGGACCAAACGAGTCTAGGAGATGTGATATATAATATTAAAGTGTCTACAGGTAGATATGATTTGGGGATAGTGACCAAGGCAGCCATTGTGCTGTTGGATTTTTAGATGAAACATGATGAAATGAACTTAAGTGGATTATAAGAATTGACCTAAAGGTATTTGGAATCAAATAAAGTTGTCTGGTGCAGTATAAGTAAAAGTTAAACAAATGAACACGAGGGAAATTTCAAAATGCACTGCTTATTAGGTTCCTTTAGGGATCCAGTAGGGGGTGTTCCATTGAGTTAGCTGGTGGATGTATATTATGAGTGTTTATATAATAGGTTGTTTGCTCTGTGTACACCTGAACTTTTGATGGATATATATATGCATCCTTAGTTGTTGGATAATTATGGGTCTAAGACTATGACTATTGTATGACTATGTTGATGACTGTACTAGGGGACCAAAGGGATTTAAGAGTTAAGAATTGAGACTGTGATGTTATAAAAGTGCTTCTAGTGTAGGAAAAATTTTTGGTTTTTCCCCTAAGTAGCCATTATGCTGCCCAAATTTCTATAAAATAGATAACAGGTGTAAACTTGTGTTTTATCATACTAAAATAGGCAGTATAAGTAAGTTGTATAGTAATAACCCCTATCCATTCAAGACAGGATAAAAATGTTCAACATGTCATAAGTGTTAAATGAATGAACCCTAGGGTAAGTTAAGGCTAGGTGACCTACGGGAAGTAGCACGCTTGTCTGTTTCCTTCAGAATGGGCAAAGGGTGTTACATTTAGTGGTATCAGAGTAGGTTTAAGTGTTCTTAGGCATATTATACATGAGTGCTAAGGTCTAGGATTCTATATTTGGGTTAAAGCTACACTACATGAAGCTAATAAGTTTTTCTATACAATGATACACGATGAGTGAAAGGACCCTACCAGAACAAGGTGAAGAGGTGGCTAGCTATGCACCCACCACCATCCATGGTCTAGAGATGAGTGTAGCCACACCAAAGCTAAGTGATGATGCATGTCAACTACTACCATAGCCATAGCTTCAAGCTCAGTCCTCACCAACACTATTGCAGTAGATAGTAGAGCTACTGAGGCATACTGTTGCTCTACCACCGCCTCTAACTCCAGCTCTAGCTCCCTCACCACCTCCACTAACCCTAGTAGTAATGCAAAAGACTTACCTAGAATAGGTGAAAAAGATAAGGGCAGTGGATTTTCTAGGTGCATGGAGGACAATACTATAAAAGTTGAGTATTGGTTAGAGAGAACCATAAGGATTTTAGAGCAGCTGGAATGCACAGAGGAAGAATGTTTGAAATGTGCTACCTCTCTCCTTCAAGAGGAAGCTTTCCACTTGTGGGATATAATAAAGAGAAAGAAAGTAGTGATCGAGCTTACTTGGGAGTATTTTCTAAAGGAATTTTGCAAGAGGTATATTCTAAAATCTTATAAAGAGAAAAGGAGACAAGAATTCCTAGATCTAAAATAGGGGCAGAAGTCAGTGTCAGAATATAAGAAAGACTTTACTCACCTAAGTAGATATGCTGAAGAGTTCTTGCCTAATGAGGAAAAACGTTGCAAGAGGTTCAAAAAGGGTCTCAATGTTGAGTTACAGATGTAGATTACTACTATAAAGATTAGAGATTTCTCAGAGTTGGTAGCTGTAGCTTATGATATAGAGGACATGATACAAGAAAAGAGAGAGCTATTTTAGAGGAAGATACCATTTGCTACTAGTCAGATGAGTTCAACTCCAGGAGGGGGTAAGAGGTAAAGGGAGTTATACCTTGGTCAGTAGTCTCAGAGACAAACAGGACAACAGTCCTAGAGGTAAGCCCCACCTTAAAGGTCAGGTCAGACCATTCCTCTTAGGCCTCGATCGTCATAGCAGGCCTCGAGCGCTCTAGTGTCAAAAGCCAGAAGTGTACCTCCAGTATATGGGAGCCACAATAAGAGACATTGGTGGCAGTACTAGCAATATAGGAGAGGAGAATGCTTCATATGTAGAGGTAGAGCCGAAGACAATTTTTAGCTAGAGTGTACTTAGAGGTAACCTAATGCTACACAGACCCAAGCATCAGTTACAGCAGCACCTAGTAGAGGACCGAGGCAGACGAGGCACATCAACCAAGTACCAGTCAGAGCATAAGGTCAAAGGTTAGAGCTCCAGCATGGTAGTATGCTATCTGTGCCCTGAAGGAAGCAGAAGCACTATATGTCATTGCTGGTACTTTTTAATTATTTGATACACTTGTGTTAGCATTAATTAATCCTAGTTCTACACATTCTTATATTTGCAACACACAAGCATGAGATAAGGGACTAGAACCAGAGTCTATAGATTTAGACATCCGAGTGAGCAACCCGATTAGGCAGTGTGATGGTGAATATATTTTATAGACACTATCCTTTGATAATTCAAGATCAGATATTTCCAACAGATTTGATAGAACTTCCCTTTCATGAGTTTGATGTCATATTAGGTATAGACTAGTTGTCAAAACATAAAGTAGTTATTGATTGTGAGAGAACAAGGTTGAGTCTACAAATGACAGGTAAATGAGAGGTAATAGTTGTGGGTAAAAGAAATTCCTCATCCAATTTTATTTTAGTCATTACAACAAGGTGACTCATTTAAAAGGGATGTGAAGCATTCTTAGATCATGTGGTGGATACCTGTGTCATTACACCTAGCCTTAATTAGATACTAGTGGTATTAGAATTTCTTGATGTTTTTCCAAATAAACTACTAAGATTACCACCACATTGAGAGTTAGACTTTGAGATTGAGGTATATCCTAGCACAAACCCAGTGTCTATTACACCATATAAGATAGCACCAGTAGAGTTGAAGGAGTTAGAGGTGCAGCTGCATGAACTCTTGGATAAAGGCTTCATTAGGCCTAGTTTTTCACCTTAGGGAGCACCCGTATTGTTTGTGAAAAAGAAGGATGGGTCACTTTGGTTGTGTATCGATTATAGGTAATTGAATAAGGTAACAGTTAAGAACAAATATCCATTACTTAAATTGATGATCTCTTTGATTAGTTGTGAGGTGCCAGTATTTTTTCCAAGATAGATTTGAGGTCAGGATATCACCAATTATGGATTAAGGAGAGTTACATCCGTAAGACTACCTTCAGGACTTAATATAGGCATTATGAGTTCTTAGTGATGCCATTTGAGCTCACTAATGCCTCGGTAGCCTTTATGGACCTAATGAAATGGATCTTCAAACCTTATTTGGATCAATTTGTTGTGGTGTTCATAGATGATATCTTGGTGTATTCCAAGATTCAGGAGGAACATGAGTTGCACTTCAGAATTGTGTTGTAGTTTTTAAGGGAGAGGCAATTGTATGATAAACTAAGCAAATGTGAGTTTTGGTTGGAAGAAGTAGCTTTTCTAGGTCACATTGCCTCAGCTGAGGGTATCAGAGTGGACCCAAGTAAAGTTAAAGCTATATTTGAATGGAATCCTCCTAGGAAGGTGACACAAATTCAACGTTTCCTAAGATTAGTAGGATATTATCGGAGGTTTGTAAGGGCTTTTTGATGATTACAACTCTATTGACATGATTAATAAGAAAAGATGTGAAGTTTGAATGGGACGATAAGTGTCAAGCCAGTTTTGATAGATTAAAAAGAATGTTGATGGAGGCTCCTATTCTTACTCAACTTAAGTAAGGGAAAGAGTTTGTGATATACAGTGATACCTCACATAATGGACTTGGTTATGTTTTGATGTATGAAGGTAAGGTGATTACATATGCTTTTAGGCAACTAAAGCCTTACGAGAAGAATTACCTCACACATGATTTAGAATTAGCTACTATTGTGTTTACATTGAAGGTGTGGAGACATTATTTATATAGAGAAAGGTGCTACATTTATACTATCAATAAGAGTTTGAAGTACTTACCTATATAGAAGGAATTGAATCTCAAGCAACAACGATGGATAGAGTTAATAAAGGATTATGACTATTTGATTGACTACCATTACGGAAAGGTGAACGTAGTTACAGATGCTTTAAGTAGAAAGCTCATTGCTACCCTAAAGCTTATGCATGCTAGGGTGGAGTATACAGCAAAAGATATAATTTTAGCTAAAATATAGATTAAATCTAACTTTAAGTAGCAGATAAAGGAGGCCCAATTGAGAGATGAACATATGGTGCAAACCATAAGTAAAGTCAAAGAGGGGAAGACTATAGGATTTGAATTGGGTGAAAATGGAAGCTTGTACTATTAGAACAAGATGTGTGTACTAAAAGTAGATGGACTGAGAATGCAGATTCTGAAGGAGGCTCATAAAGCTCCATACTTCATACACCTAAGGAGCATAAAGATATATCTTGATTTGAAACCCTACTATAGCCTGGAATGAAGTGAGAAGTAGCGAAATATGTAGCTCAGTGCTTGACTTACTAGCAAGCAAAAGTAGAACATCAAGTTCCTTTTGGATTGTCACACTCGATAGCAATCCCAAAATGGAAATGGGAGAAGATTATTATAGACTTTGTAATAGGGTTGCCACTAACCAAAAGTAAATGTAACATTTTATATGTGATAGTGGATAGATTAATGAAACTAGCTCACTTTATTCTGGTAAGGGTGGATTATTCCTTAGAAAAGTTAGCTCGACTTTACATTGATGAGATTGTATGGTTACACAGAGTACCAACAACCATCATTTCAAATCGAGACCCGAGGTTCACTTCTAGATTTTGGATGAAGCTACAGGAAGCATTGGGTACTCGATTAACATATAGCATAACATTTCACCCTTAAATGGATGGATAATTAAAATGAGTGATACAAGTGTTGGAAGATATGCCACATAGCTATATAATAGAGTTTAGAGGAAATTGGGATTAATCCCTATTATTGGCTAAATTTGCTTACAACAATAGCCACCAAGCTAGCTTAGGAATGGCACCTTATGAGGCATTATATAGTAGAACATGCAAAACTCCTTTTTATTAGAGTGAAGTGGGGGAAGGTAAGATTATGGGATCCTACTTGATCAAAGATACGGAAGAGAAGGTTAAGATTATAGGAGATAGATTGAAAGCCACCTCGAACCAACAGAAATCATATATAGATCTTAAACAGAGAGATATTGAATATGAGGTCAGTGAACGAGTGTTCTTGAAAGTGTCACCATGGAAGAAGATGCTTAGATTTGGTAAAAAGGGGAAACTTGGTTGCAGATTCATTGGTCCTTATAAGATCATAAAATGTGTGGGACCTTTGGCATATAGATTTGCACTGCCTTCTAAGTTGTAACAAGTCCATGATATATTCCATATATCGATGTTGAGGTGATATCGATTGGATCCATCGCATATGATAGCTATAGAGGAGATATTGGTACAACCAGAGTTAATGTATGAAGAAGAATTGATATAAGTTCTGGCTAAGGAAGTGAAGTAGCTAAGGAATAAGTCAATCCTATTAGTGAAGGTGCTATGGAGACACCACAATACCACAGAGGCCATGTGGGAAAGTAAATAAAGGCACAATACCCGTATCTTTTCACAACAGGTAATTTCGAGGATGAAATTTCATAAGAGGGGAAGAATTGTAACACCTATAAGTCTATGTTTCATGAACACTACCTCTATGGCATAAATAGTGTTCCTTATTAGTCGAGGCAACTTAATAAGGCCAAAAAGGGGCATATTGGTCATAAAACTTTGACAAGCCAGAAAAGGTGCCAAATGAAATAATTTAAAAATTTAGCAGAACTAATAAATCATTTCGTATTAAGAACTAGTTAATAGTGACATAAAAAAACATTGTGCTGGGATAGCCCCGGGATGTGCCTAGACAAACCTAAAAATACCATACCTTGAAACTCAAAAATTCCAATCTATATGGTGGTGAAGGAATTTGAATTTTTTGAGACCATTTGATATTTATTTGGAATATTTTTATTTTAGCGAGTGAATAGTAATTATAACTATCAATGGAATTTTAACTTGAAATTTTACGAGTCTTTTAATGACATTAATCAAGGATTTTTAAAACTAGAATCAGTATTTTTGGAGGTCTAAAGAAATTTCTATGAATTTTTGAAGTTTAAATGAAAATTGAGAGAATACAAACTGTTGGATCGCCATATGGTACAATCTGAGCTGTCGACCCCACTAATATAAAAGGAGGTGCACATATGGGAGTGCCACATGTGCTAAAGCCATCTTCCTCCTCCCAAAAACTTCCTAAAGTTGACACTATACATACACTCTCTCTCCTCCCTTTTTTCTTTATTTCTCTCTCTTCCCACCACAAAATCTTGCACTCTATATATGGTTCTTAACCTTCATAATCTCTTGAAGTTAATTCCACTGACATAGATTAGAAAAAAAAGCTAGAAAATGAGATTTTACTACTTGTTACATAGTGCTAATTTTGGGTCTAAGTGTTTTTAATTTAATTTTTATTTTTGTTTTAGGTAGCTTAGGTTATTTTAAGAAATCCTATAGTTTTATATTTCAATTT
>CANXYI011519080.1:0-18816 GCA_948208565.1 Hura crepitans
GAACTTGTGGCCGGGAGCTTGCAAGGTAAGGTAACATGAAAATAAGGTATGGCTTAATGTCATTTGTGTGTGCAATGACATGGAATTTGTGGCATTAAATATAAGATATAGTTTAGATTGATATACATGTTCAGTATAACATGGAATGAATGAATTATGGGACATATTTAAATCATGGAAAAAAGATTCAAAAATGAAGTTAAAAGTGACTTAAAATGGCTTGTAAAATGGTTTTAAAATAGGCTTAAAATTAGGCATGAACTTGTACTTAAAAGTGACATATTATGTAATGAATTTGTGTTTTGGTAAGTAAGCCACTTGTATGGCAAGTGAATGCCTTTCTCTAAGGTTGCCTTTAGGCCTATGGATTTTTGTGATGGTTAGTGCAATTGGCACCGAAAATGGACCTAAAATGACCTTAAAATGGCCACCACAAGTCAATGAAATTACCTATAATTGTCCCGTAAAATAAGATTTTGTGACTGTAATTTTAAAGGCTATTTAACATGAGAATATTTGAGTCAAAATAATATGCTAGGGTAGAATTAATATGCATGCAATTATTCCTTTAAATTTGAGTCAAAATGTGATATAAAATTTTACCTTATTTTACTAGGCAGGAGTAAAAAGGACCTGTAATTATCTAGGTCAAAAATTAACTATTTGATAAAATTTTTATCTATCTGTTTTCCACTTCACAATATTAAAAAGAGATGATCAGTAAAGAAATAAACAGAAAAATGTTGATAGATAGCCCATTAGCTAGACACCTACTAGATGGGTTGACCAGTCAACTTAGGGATTAGTAGCTGTTAGATTTTTTGATTATCAGACTAGGCCAGTGCAATTGCAAAGGTTCATAATTGAGCCACTGCACTAGTATGTAGGGTAAACACTTTTTTTCATTGATTGGATATCAAACTATATGGATGCAGCGGCAAAGGTTCCCATATAGGCCACTGCCCTATTCTGTTGGGCAGACTAAGATGGATTATTTATCATGATCAGTGTCTTAGGAGGTCTATGGATAGATCCCTATGCATATCTACTTAGCATTTTGCCCCTTAAGAGGTTCTTATGAACTGATCCCTATAAGTTATGGTGGCCAATACAGTAGTTAGGGTCCAAAATGTGGGTCACTACGTATCTTTCAAATCACTCTTGTTCCAATGTCTGTAAGTGTGGTCTACCTAGTAGGGCCTATTTAACAATTTAAATAGTACACTTAAGTGAATTATGGAGTAGTTGAATAAATTATTAAAAGAAATGAAATTAAAATAATTGTAGTCGCATTTTGGTAATTTTGGGAAAAAGATGGCATACATTCCGCGTAATGTTAAACATGTGGCATAAGGTTCCCACATTACTCTTAGTCTATTAATTTTAATCGCATATGTGTATTAATACTTGATTTAAATGGTTTAGACTTGCTTAATAAGTTTTATACTCAGTGTGCCTATGATGTGGCGTGCAAGTAATAAAGATAAGCAGGTTAGCCTCAGTGATTGTGCAGTGTAGCTATACAACAATTGAAGGGTAGAAAAAGCCGTTATTCTTTTTAGTAGTGGCACTCATGTAGTATCATATAGGTTTTAGGGTTACCATACTTAGAAGCTACTATGTCTGTACATATAACCTAGAAGTGTTGTATATAATCTATTATGGTGTTTGTTTCGACTGTGTGTAAACTTGATAACTATGGGCCTAAGGCCTTATGTGGTTACATGCTAATATGTGATATAGATGTCTAGTGTTGAATGATGTTTAATTAGGGGACTGTAAGGGTTAAAAAGGAGATGTGATGGTTTATAGCTTATTAAAGTGTTTTAACAGGTCAAAAAATTTTAGCATGTTAGCCAAGTAGCCATTATGTTGTCTAATTTTCTGTAACCTAAAAAGGGCTTGTATATACTTTGACTGAGTTTGTCAAACCATGTATGAGCATGCAAAAGGATTAGATGGGACACCTAAGTAATATCTAATAGAATTATAGAATAGCCTATAAGTGTTAAGTAGCTTTCTCTTAGAGCAATCTTATGATGGGTGACCTATTAGGAAGTGCCCCACCTATCGAGTTTCTTCAAGAATTTGGTAGGGGGTGTTATAGATACTTAATCATTTGATGCAATATGGAGGGGACTCATATAAGCTTGTGAAAGTAGGGCCTTCCTAACTAAATTGAAAATGTAGCTGGAATGTCAATAATAGTAAATTCTACTTCATCAATAATAGGCCCTATTTAGACCTTGTAGTGAATAAACCCTCTTCTTGTCTTCTCATATCATCTTGTGCCTTGATGGTAATACTACAAGGCACCAAGTCTTCTATCTTTATTCCCAAACCTGTGAAGAATTTGACTAGACATACACAAAATAAGGAGCCATTATCAACCATAGCACATCAAGTCTTTTGCTCATTCACTTTGACTTTAATAAAGATAAGCTAGTTGTGTTCCTTTCCTTCTAGGGGAAAGTCTTCATATGAAAAAGTTATAAGCCTAATTTTACAAGTTTCATGAATTGGACCAGTTCTTTAAGAGTAATGGTGGTAGACACAACAACTTTACTAAGGGCTTCAACTACCCTTTGTCGATAGGCTTGAGAGGACATTAGTAAATATGAGATATTGATATGAGCTTGTGTTTTCTTCAACTATTTAAGTACTTCATTGTTCTCATCTTCTTTAACTTTAACATCATTTTTATGTAGGATCCCACCATTCTTTTTGACCTTCCAAGCAATTTTTCCCTCAACCCTAATCAATTCTCTCTTACCCAAGATCTATCCTAAAAGTTTTTGCTCTCCTTAAGCTTGCTTTCACTCTCACTATCCCAAAAGCTAGTTAGAAGAATGGCTTTACTCTCTCTCACTCCCTCACTGATCTCTTAGTCAAATCTATAGATGTCCTTCAGAACATACTATTCAGGTAATCCTAACTTAAGAAGTAAGAATTCTAATTCTTAGGAAGTGCATTTGAGTTGGGTTTTGGGTTTAAAATTTGCTTTGAATTAGTAAGACCTTGAATAAGTTTTTGAAGAAGCTTCCAATTGTCGGTGAGGTGGCTTATCATTTGGTGGTAGATGCAATATTGGTCATGCTTATAGTTAGAAAGGAATGGACTATTTAGTGGTTGTGGTGGGAGTGGATGTTACTTCCATTCTTTCATAAGTTTCTTTAAGTATCAGGAGAGTGACTTTCCTAAATTTGGATACCTTTTACCTTGCACTACATTTACATCCGCTATCTTAGTAGTCCCATTAACATTTTTGCTTGAATATTTTAGGTTTCTTGATCTCTTAACCCTTTATTTTGATAGGGTGCTTCTAAATCAATTGCTATGTCTTTTAATTGCTCCTAGGTGGTGATACTTTTAGCTGTAAGCTAGCTATTCATGTAACTATTGGAATTTGCTATGAACATTTTAATCTAATCAATGTCTTTAAGCTTGTTCCTCATCTTCAGTATCTTATCCCTTCACCTTTATAGATAGTGTAAAAAGGCTTCATTAGGCTTTTGTTTCATGAGCTCTAAATCCTTCAAAGTTACCTTAATTCTAGCATTATTGGAGTATTGCTTGCTAAATACTCGAGCTAACTCACTCCAATCTTCCTTTACCTTTTTCTCTTGCTAATGGTACCTATCCAGAGCCTATCTCATGAGTGACATTCTAAATAAGCTTACAATTTGCTTTTCAGGTAGATTAATGGCTCTCATAATGATTGCATATTGCTTCAAGTCAGTCCTTATGTTACTTATACTGTAAAATTAGCTCAAGTCTAGCATCTTAAACTTGTGAGGCATAGATTGGTCTAGTCATAAACTGATATCATTTAGATCAATATCTTTACCCCCAATAACTAGTCTAGTCATAGCCTCCATCTTTTCTTTTTGGCTTTTTTGATTTGATCATCTTCAACTTCATTAGGTAGAGGGACCTTATTGTAGGACTTTTTAACCAAGGGGATTTCCTCATCCAAAAGCTAGTCATCATTTTCTCCCACTACCTCTTTATCCTTATAAGTAGCTATTAAATTTTAACTTACTTTTTTTGTACCCTAAACATGGCGTTAGTGAAAGCTATCATTATTATTTTCTCTATCTTACCCATAGCCTTCATCAGCATAGATTTGGTAGCAAATCATTAGCAGACATGATTACTTTCTTCAGTCAGACTAGTAATGGATCACTAGTTCAGCTAAGGCACTTGCCTACTCTTTTCTATTGGGTAGTGAATGAGGGATTAATGATGGTTTTCAAAACAATGGGTTAGGAATGGGGCATGATCAATATATTAACAATGCAAAGTGAAAATGATGCATGACATGAATGGAATGCATGTTCGTGAGGTAATAAGAACAAACACATGCAAGAAACATTCTAACCATATTTATCCAATAAACGTGGTTAAGCCATTCCTTTCCTAAGTGGGATTACCTAAGCACCATCAAGGAATACATAAGCTCGATGGTAGGCTTCATTAGGCCCAAGCAATCTCTTATATTTAAAGCACATGCAAAAGTAATAAGCTATAACATTTAATTCTCATTTGATGTGAAATTAGGCAGGTCCATTCTAGATAAAAGGCTTAATAGACATAGCCCTAAGTCAAACAAGGTTAAATGCAATGGACCCATATAGTAATCATGATGTGAGTTGTAAACACTTAGGGTCATACAACCTATGGGAAGTTAGTAAATTTGACAACATGGGCTTATAGTTTAATCAAAAGGATTATGGCTCCCATAAACAGGGGTTCCTCCTAATGAGTGTTTCCAATAAAGTATAATAATGATTGGTTACTTCACCATTTCATATACTCAATGGTACAAGGCTTTTTAGTGATGGATATGCTATCAATTCTCCAATCTTGAATGAAAAATGGAGTCTTGGTTCATAGCACCATCCGGGGTAAAAAGGACACATTTTATATAAAGTGAAATTCATAGGACTAATAATATTAGAATATAAGAAGGTATATTATTTAGGTACTTTCAAATTCAATTCTCAGTCCTTAGTGGAGTCGCTACTGTAGATATATTTTATTTTACTAGAGATAAGAGCGGTTAGTGTTTGGAGTCCCGACTTGGCTTTACACTAGGACCACTAATCTTTTGCCTAAAAAAGGTTCACAATAAGAATTTATTTATTCCTTAAAAATATGCCTTCCTTTATATTCTAACATTTATCAATCTCGTATTAAGCAAACATGCATTATAATTAAAACATTCATGTCACCTTTTCACTTAGAGAAAGTAAATTACGGTATTTAAATATACAACAAGCATATTGTATATCTAAAAATTAGGTCATCTATTAATTAAGGTTTAACCTGACAACTACCTATAATTCCATAAAATTGGTGGTAATTTCCCAACTACCATCTTTAAGATATTGGCCTTTGTTAAAATACATTTTTAAGTGACTTTTGATTAAGGAAAACTTAAAACTATTTTATTAAAAAAACCAATTAATTAGATAGAAAATCATTGATGTGAGATTGAGCTTTGACATGTAAAACAAGTTGTTAAACTACCTATAACAAGGTAAAAGAGCCAAAAGAATTAAAAAGGTGAAAAATAACAAAAGAAATAGTAAAAAGCATATAGTAGTCCCTCTTGTAAATCATTAATTCTGTCAAGACTAAATATGTCTCTAACAAGTGTTCATGTAGACTACATGTAACGGTTAATATGTGTAGAGGGCTGAAGTTTATCTTATGATGATTACCAGAGATAGGCTCAAACAACAAAGTAAGTAACCTAAAACACAAGTCTACATAGACTAACATGGCATAAGTCCATCCAAACTTGATGCTACGAGGTCCACAGCATAGCCAACCTAGACCAATTGAGCCTAAAGTCCAAGGTCTTTATGGAAAAGCCAAAGCAACATCTGCATAGACTAAATCTAACTTGGCCCAAGACCTGGACAAAAGCCTATGAATTGGCGACAAAAGCCTATGAATTGGCAACAAAACCCATGCCTATGTTTACACAGACTAAGCTATACAAGTCTATATGGACTTGCCAATGTAAAACTTCCAAAAGTGAAAAATTCCTATTCAGGCTCTGAATCCTAGTCCTAGAGGGATTCTATCACCTCTGAATGAAATATCCTTAAACCCTAAACCTATAAATACACACTTTGAGGTATGAAATAAAGGATGGATGCCCAAGGAATTCTCAAGGACGCTAAGAATAAAATTCACAGCAACTAATAAACCCCTAACCATAAGTTCAGGTGAGAACTCTAAAGAGGAATCACTATATTAGTCCTAATCTCCCACGCTCAAAATTTATTCTTCTAAACTCCTACACTTTACCTTGTTGCTTGAAATCCATTTACAAGGGTAAGATCTAAAGCCTCTTATTTTGTATATTCTTGTTTCATAGACTTATGATTTGCAAGGATTGATCATAATTGAGGTGATTCTATGTAATCCCTATTTTGGTCATAGGAGTAGGTTGTCATTTAAACTCATTTCTTCTTGTATAATTGATTGTTTCTATGTTATAAACATTCTGTAATTTTCATCCTAATCACACAATCCTATATATAAGTATGTTGAAGTCCACACACACTAATTTTATTGTTATATACATGATTTGTTGTCTATATGGACTTATAGTCAATAACAATGTCTTATTTATTTTATCATCTTTTGATGTATTTTGCTTATTGAATTCATATAATCCTCTAATTTTATCATATTATGTAGATATTCCATCCTATAATATGTATTTTTTTGATATGTTAAATTCGTACTGAGGTCCACACAGACTCTTTCCCATGAGGAACGTAGTATGAGTGGACATATACTTTGGTTTCTAGTTTTAACATGTATTTGTATTTCTTGTCCACTATATGATTTTATACAAAACCTTTATCTAGTATCATTAAACCTCTTCCTTTGAGTTTTATGTGAGCAATCTTCCTCATTAGAATGGAAGTGCTCACGTACATAATATCTCTTATAAGCAGTAGTCCATACAGACATATGCCGGAGCCTCAAACAGTCCACATGGACTAACATCGTACAAACGAGACTAATTCATTACTTTGGACTATTACCTTTAGGTTTTGTAATATTTTTATTTCATTGATTCTTTTTTGGTTGTAACAACTAGTTAATAACTTGTTTTAAATGATAAACACATAAAACATCACATCAAATGTTTTTTTAAATAATTAATTGGTGTTTTCATCAGCAAAATGGTTTTAACTTTTCCTTAATCAAAAGTCATATTAGAAATATATTTTAATAAAAGGAAAATCTCTTACAGATAGGAGTTAGGCAATTACCACCAATTCCTATGGAATTATAGGTAATTGTCATGTGACACCCCTTATCAGATGCATGCATAAACCTAACAAATGATACACTTCTCACTAAGTCACCCATCCTAGAATTGCTCCAGGGGTAAGCTCCTAAACACTTATAGACTATTCTAGAACTCTATCAAGTACTGCTTAGATATTTAGTCTAATCTTTAATTAAGTTCATACATAGTCTGATAGACTTAGAAAACCTATATACAAGCACCTCACAAGTTAAAGAAAATTAGGTAGCACAACGGCTACCTTGGTGACATACAAAATTTTTTTTTACCTATTAAAAGCACTTCTATAGACAATCATTCCATTCAACCTCCATCTAGAACCTTCTAGTCCCCTAGTCAACGTCAGCACACATCAATCATATATTAGAATCACACATACATATAGGGCCTTAGGCCTATAATTATGAAACGTCAAGCAACCCAAATAAGCAAACACATGTTTATATACATCACAACAATGTTTTATATACAAACATAGTAGCTCCTAAGCATGTTAACCCATACCTAAAGACTTTTCATTAGTGCCATTACTCAAAAGAAAAAAAATAGCTCTATTTATCCTTCTACACTTGTATTGCTACACTGCACGATCCTCGAGGCTAGTTTGCTTATCCTTGCTACCTGCGCACCACAACACGGGTACACTGAGTATAAAAATTAGTGGTGAATTAAAACCATTTAAAACATGCCATATGCATTAACACACACAAGTAAACATAAAATAATGGTCTAGATGTGGTGTGTGAGTGATATGCCATGTTTACTTCAAAATTAACAAAATGCCACCATTTTATTTTTTAAATTAACCATCATAAATTATTATCAATCATTCTAAACATGTATTTTATTTTACTTTAATTTTATTTGAAAGGCCTAACTAGGTAGCTGACACTTAAAGACACTGGACGAAGAGGGTGTTGAAAAAACGTGCAATGGCCCATATTTTAGACCTTGACCACTTTACCGGCCTGATACAACCATACAAATTAGTTCACAGGAACCTCCTAAAGGGCAAGATAATGAACAATTGTGCATAAGGATCAGTTTTTAGACCTCCCAATGGGAACTTATCAGGTCAAATGATTCATCCAAGTCTACTTAGGAGAATAGTGCAGTGGCCCTTCTATAGTCTGATAGACAAAGAAAATGACAGCAATATAGTGGTTTACCCTATAGACTAGTACAGTGGCTCAACTATAAACCTTAGCTTTAGCACCAGCCCAATCTAATAAATAGATAGTCTAGCAGTTGCTAATCCCTAAGTTAACTGGTCAACCCATCAAGTGGGTGTCTAACTAATGGGCCATCTAACTTCATTTTAAGTTTATTTCTTTACTGATCATTTTTTTATAATATTCTAAGTTAAAAAATAGATAGTTATAATTTTTTTCAGACAATCAATTTTTTACCTAGAGAGTTATATGTCAATTTTTAGCCCTACTAGACAATTAGGGGATAATTTTCTAAAATATTTTAAAGCATTTTCATAGGCATGATTAAAGGTATATTAAATCTAGTCTAGTTTATCATTTTAGTTCAATTATATACATACTAAGTAATCAATTCAAATATAGGTCCCCGAATTTATTTTATGAGATAGTTATAGGTCATTTTCCATTTTTGCAGAGGCCATTTTAAGTCCATTTCAAGCCCTTTTCAAGTGCCAATTGCAGTCATTACAACAAATTTCCATAAACCTAAAGCCAAGCTCTAATATGTATATCAATTTGCCATATAAATAACTTCCATTTCATTTCCCATGATCAATAAAAATTGTCTCTAAATAAACTACCATTTTTTACAAAAAGTAGTTTATTTTGAGGTCATTTTTACTAAGCCATTACAAGCCAGTTTCAAGTCCCATTTTTAACCATATTTTAACAACAAAAGGCATCTTATGTTATATACATTTTATGCCTCATTTATCATACATTTTCACCTCATTCTTACCATATGGATGTTACATGAATATGCCATTTATGCTATGCCAATCACATACATACATATGCTATGCCATACCTCAATTTTCATGCCATGCTTGCCTTGCAAACCTCTCAGCCAATATCCTTAAATTGCCATACACATGCTTTTAATCACATTCAAGAACACATAAACACATTTTAACATCACACAAACATACACACACACACACACATATTGCCATTGCTAGGCAAACTAAGTCATTTTACACCTTGATCATGCTTGGACCACATTAAGCACACACACAAACACAAAATTTTATTCACCAATTCCTTCACTAACACCTACAATGCCATCACTAAAAAGGTAATTCCCATATAATATACCAATCACACATGCCATAAAACTTAACATACACACGAAGGCACTTTTAGTTTAATGAAGTCTCACATCTATACTCACAATTCTCACAGCTTACACATATATTTCATGTTTCTTTCATGGCGTATACCTTAAAAATCATGCCAAATCACCTTAGCAAGCCATACACACTTACCCTTGCACAAACCTTTGAGTCAAATAGGGACTCAGCCCCTCTATGAAATCTTTTTATCAAATCTACATTGTAATCATGCATTCCATACATAATTAACCTAAATACCTGCCTAACTCCTCAATTAACACACATTAGCCACCTTTCCCATATTTTATACAAGACTTTTACAACTATCACTCTTCAAATTTAATGACCATGATTTGAATGCCTTAAATAAATTCACATACCTTACTGCTAAAAAAGGTGAATTCTTCATTTTCATGCATGAAAGAAAAAAAAAAGCATACCTCTAATTTCCTTACCTTCCATTCATGCCACCTTCCCTTGAAAAATCCATCAAAAATCACACGAGCCTCCAAATCAAATTCTAAGTATATAAACATTATTAAAATCACCAAATCCTGTAGGAAATAAATTAAAAAGGGTTGAATTGCTTATATATCAAAAAGTTTATTACCAATCCCCTTTGATGTGCACTTAAGCCTTTCTTGAATTTTCTTAAAACTTATTAGCTCCATTGGCCTCTAATGCTTACACAAAATCAATTCACCACATAGTTAGAGAATTTTTTTATGGTAATTGGCATGGGAAAAGCTTACAAGATGAAGGAAAAATGATGGAAACAAGAGGGAAATGGTGTCAGGATAAAAAGAGGAGGAAGAAGAAAAAATGGTTAGGTGGTAGGGATGAGTGGCCAAGTGAACACTTAGGTGTCGACTTGAGACTTATATGATGGGTAAGGTGGCACAGGTGGGGGTACATGCCACCCGAGCATCTCAAAATAACCTCATTTCGATAGAAAATTTGAGGAATTTTTAAAAAACACATAGATGTCCAAAAATCATTGCATTTTCTTTTAAAAATCCTTGATTAGTCTAATTTAGAGGCTTATAGAATTTCATAGCCAAATTCCATTGATAGGATAGTTAACCAACTATGTTGATTTACGTATAAAACACAAAAATTTTGAAAATTTACAAACTACCTCGAAATTAAAAAATTCTTTGCCCAATAGACTCAGGGGAATTTTTCATTTAGGGTATGGTATTTTTAGGACTATTTGGGAACATCCTTAGTTTATTCCTAGCTTGACTCCATTTGAGCCTATAGCCTACTAGATTATATGCTAAAATAATTTATTTCTTCTCTTAAATCTTTAAATTAAGTTAGTTTCATCATTTTATAACCCCTCGAAGATCCATGATTAGTACCTCTACCTCGAGCCTCGTAAAGGTGATTCGATACTTCGAGAGCACTTTTCAACCTTAGTTGTACTTTTCACGAAGCCTTGACTTACACGCATTACAATTCTTCCCCTTTAAAGAAATTTTGTCATTGAAATTACCTAGAGTGAATAGATTTAGATATTGAGCGATCATCTACTCTTTAGTCTCTCATGTAGGTTCTTTTACATTATGATGCCTCTAGTGGACTTTAACCAAAGGATTAGATTTATTCCTCAACTGCTTCATATCTCAGGCCAATATCTATACTAGTTCTTCATCATAGCTCAGGTCTTATTTTATTTCAACATCTATTATTGGAACTATATGAGAGGGATCTAATCTATATCACCTTACCATTGAGACATGAAACACATCATGAATTTATGACAATTCAGATGGCAAGGCTAACCTGTATGCTAGAGGTCCCACTCTTTCTATGATTTCATATGGTCTAATGAATCTAGGGCTCAACATCCCATTTTTCCTAAATTTAAGGACCATTTTCCATGGAGACACCTTTAAGAATACTTTTTAACCAACAACATACTTAATATCCCTCCACTTTAGATCAACATAAGATTTCTGCCTATCAGTTGTAGCTTTTAATCTTTCCCTATTGACTTTAACCTTTTCCTTTGTATCTCTAATCAAATCAACTCTTGATATGTTGCTCCATAATCTCACTTCAGCATAAAGGATTTCAACACTTTTTTCCATATAGAGCTTCATTTGGGGCCATGCCCAACCAGTCTGATAGCTGTTATTGTAAGCAAAGTCAACTAGAGACAAATATTGGTCCTAGCTACCTTTAATTTCAATGGCATAACAATGCAACATATTCTTTAGCACTTGCATCACCCTTTCTGGTTGTCCATTTGTCTGAGGGTGAAAGGCTATACTGTAGGTTAATTTAATACCTAAGGCTTCAAGCAACTTCTTCCAAAACTTGAAAGTGAATTGAGGATCTCCATTAAAAATGATTACCACAGGTGCACCATGAAGTCTAACAAACTTATTAATGTATAATTTAGCCAACTTTTCTAATGAGTAGTCCATTCTGATAGGGATAAAATGAGATATCTTGGTGTTTCTTAATAATTACCCTCACAGGATCACCTTTAACTCTACTCGTAGGCAATCCCATAACAAAATCCATTGCCATCTTTTCCCACTTCCATTCTATTGCTATAGGGTGCAACAATCATGAAGGAACCTAATGTTTAGCCTTTACTTGTTGATATGTCAAACAATTAGCAACATACTCTACCACATCTCTTTTTATACCTAACAACCAATACTGAGGCTTCAAGTCTAAATAAATCTTAATACTACCAAGGTGCATAAAATAAGTACCTTTATTTTCCTCCTTCAGCATCTGTAGCCTCAAGTCATCTGTACTAGGTACACATAACCTACCTTAATGATATAGACATCTATTCTCACTCAAGTCAAATCTTGGTGCCTTTTACTCTTGGACTTTACTTACCAGTTGCATCATTGACTCATCATTATTCCATGCATCTTTTATTAACTATGTAAAATCTAGTTTAATTTATAACTCTGCCAACACAATATCCATCTTGGTATACTGCAATCTAACATTCATAGATCTCAAAGTCAACATGAATTTCTTGCTTAAGGCATCTGCCACTACATTAGCATTCCCTAGGCTGTAATCTATTAAGCAATCATAATCCCTAATCAGTTCCAACCATCGTCTTTACATTAAGTTCAATCCTTTCTAATTTAAGAGGTATTTGAAACTCTTATAGTCAATGTAGATGTAAAATTTCTCACCATACAAGTAGTGCCTCCAAAATTTCAAAGCAAAAATAATGGTAGCTAGCTCTAAATCATGAGTAAGGTAATTTTTCTCATGTGGTTTTAACTGTCTTAAAGCATAGGCTACTACTTTCCCTTCATGCATCAACACACAACCTAAGCCATTATATGAGGCATTACTACACATAATAAAGTCCTTACCATATTCAGGATAAATCAAGATAGGGGCTTCTGTCAGCATCTTTTTTAGCTTCTCAAAATTAGCTTGAGTTTTGTCATTCCGCTTAAAATTCACATTCTTTCTAATCAATCTAGCTAAAAAGAGCATCAATCAAGGAAAATCCCATCATAAACCTCATGTGGTACCTAGCTAATCTTAGGAAACACTATATCTCTATCACAGTCCTCGAGGGTTCACGCTCTAACACTACCTTGAACTTGCTTGGGTTTACTCTTATGTCCTTTCTTGAAACTATGTGTCTTAGGAAAGCTACTTCAGTTAACCAGAACTCACAGTTACTCAACTTGGCATTTAGTTATTTCTCCCTTAGAGTTTGTAACACAACCCTAAGATGTTGTTCATGTTCCTCCCTAGTCATAGAGTATACCAGAATATCATTAATGAATGCTACAATAAACTAATCTAGGTAAGGTTAAAATATTTTATTCATTAAGTCCATGATGTCTATCAGGGCATTTTATAGGCCAAATGGTATCACTAAGAACTCATTGTGCCTATATCTAGTTTTAAATTCAATTTTAGGAATATCAGCTTCCCTGACTCTTAGATAATGGTATCTAAATCTCAAATCGATCTTAGAAAATGCATCCACACCTCTTAAATAATCAAAGAGGTCATCTATTCTGGGCAAAGGATATTTGTCCTTCACTATCACTTTGTATGGCTATATGTAATCAATACACAATTGAAGCAAGCCATTTTTCTTTTCTACAAAAAATATAAGTGCTCCATAGGGTGAAACACTAGCTCTGATGAAACCATTACCTAAAAGTTCCTACAATTGCACCTGTAATTATTTCAATTCAGTAGGTTCCATTTGGTAAGGAGTAATAGAAATAGGAGTTGTACTAGGATACACCTCAATATCAAGCTCTTGCTATAGAGGCAAACTTGGCAACTCATCAGGAAACTCATACACTGTTAGAATCTGTTCAAGTATTAGGATGGAAGCATTAATGTCAATAACATGTGCTAAATAAGCTTTACACCATTTTTTGGATGAGTTTCATCACTATAATAGCTAAGATGAGGTTATTCACAAATCTTCTCTCACCCATAACTATCACTGTCTATCCCTCTATAGTTTAGAGCATCAGCCTCGTACGTTTAGAATTAAGTATAGTTTAGTGCTCTAACAACTAGTCCATTCCTATAATCACTTTAAATTTAAGAAAAGGTAATTTAATCAAATCCATAAGAAACAAACATTCCTAGATAACTAAAGGACACAGTTAATATACCTTGTTCACATTCACACTCTGTCCTATAGGAATACTAACTTGTATATCTACGTTCACATGCTCATATTTCAGTCCTTTATCATATGCCATTGTGATGTGTATGCATTAATGTGTGGATCCTAGGTCCACTAAAGCCAAAATTAGAACATCAAATAATTAAAAAGTATAAGTTATGACATCTAATGCTACTGCCTCTTTTTTGGCTCTAACAACACACGATATAACTAGGGCATAGTCTTCTAATCTGGTCCCCTAACTAGGACTAGATTGATATCTTTTACTCTACCTCTGACCTCTATTCTGAGTTGTAACTATAGATGCCAGAGTATGAGCACCCTCAAGCTATCTTTGAGGGCACTCTCTCTTATAGTGGCCCTGGCACCACATGTAAAGCACTCTCCCATTCTACCTAACCTATATTATGGCCAGTGCCTTTTGTGACAAGTAGTACAAGTCGGGGGTCCATTTTTGTCACCTGATGGACCAAAAGTATTAGCAACTCTAGGAGGTAGTAGGGGTTTGACAATAGAAGCTTGCTTACACTTCTGGGACTGTGTCAATCTTTATGCCTAGTGCAAAGATTAGGATTGAGATGGTGTTTCTCTCCTTCTCTTACTGCCACCTGTGGCTGCATTAGACTGCCCCATAGTAAGTTGTCTTTTTCTTTAGAAAAAGTTTCTCTTTTCCTATACCATCTCTTCCATATCATAGGTAGATGCCACTAATACAATAAAGTCTGTTGCCCTTAGGTTTGTTATTTGCATTCTCAATTCCATAATTAACCCCTTGGAAAATCTTTTACACTTTTCATCCTCATTGGTGATGAAGTCCTTTGTATATCTAATCAATCGAGTAAAATCCTTCTCATATTTAGCCACTATCCTTCTACCCTATTTCAAAACTAGGAACTCCTACCTCCTCTTATCCTTTTAGGACTCAAGGATATACCTTTTCCTAATCTCTATCAAGAAAAACTCCCAAGTGAGATCTATCACTAACTTTCTTTTCCTAATGGTACCCCACTAATGGTATACTTCTTTTTATAGGAGTGAAGTTGTACACTTCAAACTATCTTTTCTTGAACACTCTAACTATTCCAAAGTCCTAAAGATGCTCTCTAACCAGTACTCGACTCGTGCTACATCACCCTCTTTTGTACCCAAAAAATCCATATCTCCCATCTTTTTAATTCACTCTAATGGTTTCTTCTATATAATAGCTAGTGGTGTTAGAGGTATTAGAGCTAGTGGAGGAGGTGGAGGTGGAACAATAAGTGCAGAAGTATATGTCAACAAATTAACTGTATGTTGTAACAAAGTTAGATATGCTTTTGCCTATGGCTATGCCTAAGGTTATGGCCTATGTCCAGCATCACTAGGCTTAGGAGTAGCTACATTATTTGCCTTCTATATAGTTGTCAGAGCATAACTAGCTATTTTCTCTACTCTTTCCATTGGTAGTCTATTAGCCATCTTAAATAATTAAAGAAATTACAAAATGTATCATCCTCTATGTAGTGTAACCTAGCAACATTACTAATCCTAGACTCTGGCACTCATATAAACTACCTAAGAACATTAAACGTAGGCTTTGATACCATCAAGTGTGACACCCCTTACCGAATTCCTGAAGAAACTCTATAGGCGATGCACTTTTCACCAAGCCACCCATCTTACAATTGCTCTAGGGGTAAACTCTTTAACACTTATGGATTGTTTTAGAACTTTATCAGGTATTGATTAGATATCCAATTTAATCATTAATGAAGTTCATATCTAGTTTGATAAACTTAGAAAACCAATTTACAGATACTTTAGAAGTTATAAAAAATTAGGCAGCACAATGGCTACTCGGGTGACATGCCAAAATTTTTTTCATCAGTTAAAAGCACTTATATAGACAATCATTCCATTCGACCTCTATCTTGAACCTTCTGGTCCTCTTAGTCATCATAAGCACACATCAAACATATATTAGAATGACACACACATATAAAGCCTCGGGCCTATAGTTTTCAAACCTAAAGCAACCCAAATAAAAAAACACTTGTTTATATACATGACATCAATGTTTTATAAATACACATAGTAGCTCTTAAGAATGCTAACCCATACCTATAGACTTTACATGAGTACCATTACTCCAAAGAAAAAAAATACCTCTATTTACCCTTAGCACTTGTATGGCTACATTGCACAATCATTGACGTTGGTTTGCTTGTCCTTACAACCTACGCAACACAACATAGGTACACTAAGTCTAAAACTAAGTGGTGAATTTAAACCATTTAAAATATGCCACATGTATTAACACACAAAAGAAAACATAAAATAATGGTCTAGATGTGGTTTGTAAGTGATACACAATGTTTACTTCGAAATAACCAAAATGCCACTATGTTTTATTTATTAAATTAATCATCATAAATTTTCATCAATCATTCTAAACTTGTATTTTATTTTACTTCAATTCTATTTCATAGGTCTAACTAGGTAGATGACACTTACAGACACTAGACCAAGAGGGAACTGAAAAAATTATGTAGAGGCCCACATTTTAGACCTTGATTGCTACACCAGCCTGATACAGCCATAAGGATTAGTTCATTAGAACCTCCCAAAGGGCAAGATAATGAACAACTATGCATTGGGAGCAGTTCATAGACCTCCCAATGGCAACTTATCATGTCAAATTATTCATCCAGATCTACCCAGTAGACTAGTGCAATAGCATCTCTAGAGACCATCACCACTGCATCAGCATAGTCTTATATGCAAAGAAAATGGTAGCAATTTAGTGGTCTACCCCATAAACTAGTGTAGTGGCTTAATTATGAACCTTGGTCACTGCACTAGCCTAGTTTGATAAATAGACAATCTAGTAACTACTAATCCTTATGTTAACTAGTGGGCATCTAACAAATATGCGATCTGAGTTCATTTTAATTCTATTTCTTTATTCTTCATTTTTTTACAATATTCTACGTTGAAAAATAGATAGTTATAATTTTTATTAGATAGTCAATTTTTTACTTGGACTGTTAGAAGTCATTTTTAGCCCTACTAGATAATTATAGTTCAATTTTTTGAAATATTTTAAAGCATTTTAATAGGCATGATTAAATGCATATTAAATCTAGTCTAGTTCAACATTTTAGTTCAATTATATATGTACCAAGTAATCAATTTAAATATAGGTCCCTAAATTTATTTTACGGGATAGTTATAGGCCATTTTCTAGTTTTGCGGTGGCTATTTTAGGTGGTTTTAATATCCTTTTCAAGCATTTTTCTAGTGCCAATTGCACTCATTATAATTCATTTCCATAAGCCTAAAGCCATGCTCAAACATGTATATCAAATTGCCATATAAATAGCTTCCATTTCATTTCCCATGAACAATGCAAATTGTAACACCCCCTACCTATCTCTATAAGAAATGGGTCAGAAGTGTCACTTCCCGCTGAAGGCACCCATCCTTAGATTTCCCTAGGGGTCTTTCATTTAACTTTTAGTCATCCTCAATTAACTCTAGCCTATATATCCTTCACTTCACTTTAAATGATATATTCCTTAATTATAGACTATTCACATTAGTTTAATCATTCATCAGTCATTACTAGACATTTTAATAATTTTAGGCAGCATAACGGCTACCCGAGTAACATTACCTAAATTAACCTGAAAGAAAAACACACTTTTAAATTTTTTCATCATCCTTCACCACACCTAGACCCTCTGATCCTCTAGATCATCATAGACAACTCAATTTTAGATCACAATCATATACCACAGGGTCACAGACCCGTCAGTAGTTGATCATTCAGCCATACATTAAGTATCACACATACATATAATCTATAGATGTAAAAATATCATTTATCTATTCTTGACATTTACTCGTATCCAACCTAATCTAGTACATGAGTGCATATATACATACTATCTAAAAAGGAAGAAAAATATCTAAAGTGACTTGAGAGCAGCTATATTGTGGTGGTCTGATGCTGATCATCTCTCTCTAAAACCTGTGCATCGGAACACCGACACGCTAAGTATATAACTCAGTGGTGAAATAGATTAAAAATAACATGTCCATATGAATTCATACACACCAGCATAGGCATGGGCACATCCATAGACATTTTTCATTTATCTCAATCCTATGACCTTACTCATTAATTAGCCTAATTTACTATGGTGAGAAATTTAAGTAATTTATCTTCTTTATTTATTATGCCTAATCAGATAGATGACGCTTTAAGACACTAGATAGCGGGGCTATCCTATACAGTGGTCTACCTATAGGGACTTAGGTAGTTAGACCTACCTTGCTCAATAGTAGGGATCAGTCCGTAGACCTTCCAATACTAGGCTAGCAAATCTCCCAATATCTGTAACTCACAGCATAAATAAAATCATTGATGGATAGCAAGGATTAGTTCCGAAGAACCTCCCAATACCCATATACCAAGCAATATAATGGGTAGCAGGGATCAATCCAAGAGGACCT
>CANXYI011519124.1:0-14980 GCA_948208565.1 Hura crepitans
TAAGGTGCAACATTAGATGCCTTTTTTTGATTACCCTCTTCCTACCTTTTAGGACAATCTCTTCTGTAGTAGTCTCTAGCACCATAGTGGAAGCACTCCTTTCTTTTGGCAAATCTACAATACCCCCAATACTTTTTCTGACAGCAATAAAAGTTAGAGGACTATTCCTATGACCCTTTGTACCAAGAGAACTATTAGCCTAAGGATGTAATCAAGGTATAACCATAGAAGCTTGTCCAGACCTTTGGGTCTAGGCCTATCTTTACCCTTGATACCTAGACTGACACTGAGACCTAGGCTGAGACTGTGTCTATGATAGACCCTCTCTTCTTTTCTTATCATCCCCTAACACTGCACTGGACTATCCCATAGTGAACTACCTCTTTCTCTGGAAGAAATCCCTCTTTTCTTGTATCATTTCTTCCATGTCATATGCTGTTAACACCAATACTGCAAAATCTCTCTCTAGGATTTGTTATTTGTATCCTTAGCTCTACATTCTATCTTGCTAAAAATCTCTTACATTTCTCTTCCTCAATGGGAATGAACTCTTTAGCATACTTCAATAGTCTAGTAAAGTCTTTTTCATATTCTAACATTGTTGTCCTTTCTTACTTTAAATCTAGGAATTCATGTCTCCTCTTATCTTTATATGAGTAATGTATGTAGTTCTTTCTGAACTCTGTAAGGAAAAATTCCTAAGTCAGCTCTGCAGGTGATTTTCTTCACTTAATAGTGTTCCATCAATTATAAGCTTCTTCCTAGAGAAGATAAATGGCACACTGAAGATTTTTTGCTTCTATACAATTTAACTGCTCCGAGACTCTAAATATCTTGTCTGGCTAGTATTCATCCTTTGTAGCATCATTCTCCTTCCTCCTAAAGAAATCAATAGCTCCTATCTTTCTCACCCTTTTTAAAGGAATTTTCTATAGAGGAGCTAATGGTAGAGGTGGTACTGGAGCTAGAGGAGGTAGAGGTGGAGCAATAGTAGCAGAAGTATGTCTATGTATGTTTACTATCTACTATAACAAAGTAGGAATGCCTCTCCCCACTGTGGACCAGGCACTTGTGGTTATGGCTACTATGCAGCATCATTGGATTTAAGTACTAATCCATTGCCTAAGCCCTATATAGTAATAGGTGCAAAACTAGCCAATTCCTCTGCCTTTCTGTTAGGTACCTGATTAGCCATATGCTTATTATAAAAGGAGTAACTTATTAGCCTCATATAACATAACATTTTAGAGCAATTAAAATTTGGATAGTTGCACTCATGTACTTTACCTAGGAACATTAAACCTATGCTTTGATACCACAAAATGTGACTCCACCTACTAGATTCCCAAAGAAACCCAATAAGTAGTGCACTTCCTGCTAGGTCACCTATCCTTAAATTTCTCCTATGTTCGTTCATTTAACTCTCACTTATTCTATACTGTTTAACTTATTTTGACTCTAAATTTAGTTTTGTCAATTCTTACAGTTCCTTCAGGTTCATGCCATAGTGTTCTTCCCAAAATGGATTAATTACAACTTAGTCAGATTTTTCCTAAAATCCAATAGCATAATAGATGCCTAGGTCACTGTACAAAATTTAAACCTATAAAAACACTTTTATGTCACATTTCTACCTCTCCTGAACCCTTTTAGTCCCTCAAGTATCAACCTAACATTGCTATTCTATCACATCTCAACACGGGACTTAGGGCACAATCAAGAGAAAAGCACAAATTAGAGCCTCAGGCTCGTATATCATTTATAAAAGCTATACATACTCAAAAACATTAATAACTAGTTTATTATAGCATAGTTATACCTATATAATTACAATTATGTGTTCTTTATATACATGACACCCATTTCCCACCTATGTACATAGAGTGCAAAACTATAAAAAATATACATTATCAACCTTCTAATGAATAACCTCTAAACTTTACTACAAACTTTAAGAGGCTATGTCCTTATTCTTGTTACCTACACACAAAAATAGGTACATTGAGTACATAATATATTGAGTTGTGAACTCATGCATTTAAACCATGTCAGGTAGTTATCCATGCATATATAATCATCCTATCGAGTTATTCCAATTTTAAGGTATAATTTAAGTTACTAATATGTAGAATTACCAAATTCCCCCTGAATTGGTTCATGTCGACAAATTATTAAGTTAGTAATTTTAACTCATGTAAAACATAGTTTTAAAATCATTATTAAAAATTGCATACATAATCTTCAGTAATTAAGCCAATAAGTATTGCACTTGTAAAATTATCAAAATGCCTATTTATGTGTATGGTTAAATTATTCAAGTGATTGTGTCATATTATGCCTTGTATCATATTCCAATATCACATGTAATTTATATTTTTCTTATTTAATTTATTTTAGCTGGCTCATCTATAAAGACAACACTGATATACATTAGCCCTAGAGGGAATAAAATAGTGCAGTGATTCATATTCTGGACCCCAACTATTGCACCTACCTAATTAAGTTATAGCACCCAAGGTGCAAAAAATGAGGTGGGGTCTATCTAGCTGATTGGCCTATCTAATAAACTAGTATAGTGGCCCTTCGAGACCTTGGCTACTGTACCGACTTTATTTGAAGATTAGTGATGGCATAACTGTGTCTATCTAGCTATAGTTCTATCTAATAACTAGTGCAGTGGCCTCTGAAACCTATGCCACTATACTAGAAAAATTTAATAACTAGCATTAGGTGGAAAGGGTAGAAAGTTGTCTGTACAACATACTTGTACAATGGCCCTAATATGGACCTAAGATACTGCACTAGCCTTGTCTAAAAAAAGATAGTGTAGCAGCTGCTAAAATCCCTAAGTTTATTGATCAACCCATCTAGTAGTGTCTAACTAATGGGCTATGCTACTCAATTTATGATTATTTCTTTACTGATTAACCTCTTATAATATTACTAAATGAACAATAGACATGTATACATTTTATGACACAGTCAAAATTTAGCTTAGTCTAGTATGGCCACAATTAGACTGTATCGGGCAAATTCTCATAAGAATTTTTAAGTACTAAAATTGCCAAAAATCAAGGTGTATTATGCTTGAATTTATTCCATAATTATCTTTAAAGGAGTTATCATTTACAGCCTAGTGGTATTTTTGATTCAGGTAATGGTCAACTAGATAGTTATAGGTCATTACGGCAAGTTTTCAACAGGCTTTTCTAGGTTCATTTCTCAGATTATTTCTATATAGTTTTCACCAATATTCATAGAAGGTTCATAGACCCTAAGCCATATAATCATTAGGCTATTTCTAAGGCCAAAACATAAGTATGAAGCCACCATACATAAACACATATTTTAGCCCTAATCGGCACCATTTATAAATACATTAGGTACTCACAAGCCATAGCCCTTAAAAGCAAATTATAAGTTCATTTTAGTTCATTTTACATGCCAAAACTTAACCACATTTGATGCCATTTTGATCATGCATATTAGACTCTTTTCATGCCTTTTAAATTTTGCCAACATGCTCATACTATTATACCTTATAGCACCTATAAATAACTTACATGTTACCAACATTTTCATAAAAATTTAAGTGCCTTTACCTCACATATGTCTCAGCCAAAGTGTGACTCACTTTCTTTAACATATTAATTTAAGCTAATTCATGTCCATAACATCAAGTTCATGGCAATTATTCATTTCAAGTAAAACACTAAAGATTTCTTATCATTTACCTTGCCAATGCTCTCGAGTACCTTGATATACAAGTCATAATCATGCATTTTTCCACATTTCCTTATTCATTCAACTACTTACACATACTCTCAACACCTTTATGCATTCCTAAAGATATGGTTATACCAATTTAGATAGTTCCTTTTGGTGAATGTCTCGGCTATTAACAAATTCCCAACCATAAATACATTAATCAATTTATGTACTTTATCACATAGTTCTTTCACATGTCCTAAAGCATTTTGTATATTCCACATAGATAATTATACTCATATACACACATTGGTATATACATATTACCCATAATGCACTTCACTAACAAATATGTACCTATGTTTGTCAAGTGTTCATCAAGCAATTCCAAATTCAACCTTTACTTGTCTACTTATCCCTAAGAATTTCATGTAAGCTAAATGATATCAACATCTAGGACATAGTTCAACATCATTAAAGACTAATTTTAGTTCCATAGAGGTTATATGCCATGAAAAAAATGCTAGAGTTTACTTACTTGCTAAAGAGAACACTTGAAACCTTCACTTCCATAAGCTATCCAGCCCCTCATAGTGACTTCTTTGCCCTTCCTTCAGGCTTTTCTCCTTTTAACTCACTTTAAAACTATTAAAACACATTCCAAGAGATATTAGGCACCTCAACATCCCATTTCTAGCTAAAACACTCAAGGAAATCCAAGGAAAAATAAAGAACTCACCTTAAACACCCTTGCTAGAAAGTTTCTATCCAAGAACCTTTGAAGAATTTTTGTTAATTGTTGAGAGCTCTATTTCTAGTGTTTCCTCTTCCCCTAGCTCTCTAAAACACCAAATTGAATTTAGGAATTAAGAATCGGCAAAATTGACAAAAGGAAGAAAATAAAACAGACTCCTAAATCTTGTTATGGTGTTGGTTTTAGCAGGTAGAAGAAGGAAGATTTTTTCCTTTTATTTAGTGGAATTGTCCACTTGTTATTCTATTTTAACACTTGGCATTGACCTTAGGCTAGCTGGCTAGGTGTAAGTGGGTCCTATGACCACCTAAACCACCTTGAAAAGGCTTAAATTTTGGCAAAAATTTTGAAATTCATCAAAATTCCCGTGGACCTTAAAAATTACACCATTTGTTTTAAAATTCATATTTTAATCCCCTCTACATGCTCATAAATTTTTATGGCCAAATTCCATTAGTAGTATATTTTTTAGAATGCCTCGATTTGTATGCCAACCTAAAAAAATACAAGAATTTTCAAATGACCTTAGAATTCAAAAATTCTTCCACCAATGGACTCAATGGAATTTTTAATCTTTAGGGTCTGATATTCTTGAGTCTGTCTGAGCACATTTTGGATCATTCTTGGCTAGAAAATGTTTTATTAGATAGATAGACAACTTACAGTATGAAATGAATTATTGGTTATGCTAAATTTTTAAACTTTGCCTCTTTCATCAATTTAAAGGCCCTTCAAAGTTTCATGACTAGTACTGCTGCCTCGATTTATGTTCAAGTGACCTAGCACCCCGGGCACACTTCTTAGACCTTGTGGCATTATTAATGTAGCCTTGAAACACAGGTATTATAAGAATGTTAAATAATTAAAAAGTACCAATTAGGACATCTGGTGCTGCTACCTCTTTTCTGTCTCTTATAGCATATTGTCTAGCTAGGACACGAGCCTTTGATCTTATCTCTTAACTAGGAATAGGTTGATCCCCTCTACTCTATCTCTAACCTTTGTTCAGAGGTGCCACTATAGATACCTGAGTGCAAGGACCCCCAAGCTGTAAGTAAAAAATTCCCCTCTTCTACTAAATTGACACTCACCCTAATACTTCTTATTACATGGGTTACAAGTTTGGTTCCATTCCTATTACACGAAGGACTAGGAGTATTATCAGCTGTAAGAGGCAATCGGGCTCTAATGGTAGAAGTTTGCCCTAATATCTAAGATTGTGCCTATCTTGGTTCTTGGTGCATAGAATGGGACTGAGATGGTGCCTCTCTCCCTCTTTTCTTGTCACCTAGGGTTACCCTGGATTACCCCGTAGTAAACTGTCTATTCCTCTAGAAGAAATCTCTCTTCTCTTGTACTATTTCCTCTATGTCATAGGTAGATGGCACTAATATAACAAAGTTTATTACCTTAGGGTTTGCTATTTACGTTCTCAATTCCACATTCAATGCTTTCAAAAATCTTTTACACTTCTCATCTTCATTAGGTATGAACTCTTTAGCATTTTTGATTAGCTTGGTAAAATCCTTCTCATATTCAGCCAATTCCCCTGCTTGTTCCTCTAGTAGTCTATAAGCCATTACATATTAGTATAAAAATTACAAACTTACTAGCCTTCCTACAGTGTAGGATAGCATATAACCAACCCTAAACTTTGGCACTCATATAGCTTACCTAGGAAATTTAAACCTATGCTTTGATACCACAAAACATGACAGCCTCTATCAAATTCCTGAAGAAACCCGATAGGCAGGGCACTTCCTAGTAAGTCACCTATCCTAGGATTGCTCTATGATAAAACTCCTTAACACTTATAGGTTATTATGGAATTTTATTAGATATTACTTAGGAGTCCCATCTAATCCTTCCATATGCTTATACATGCTTTAATAGACCTAGACAAAGTATATATAGACATTTTTTAGGTCATAAAAAATTAGGCAGCATAACAGCTACCCGGCTTTCATACCAAAATTTTTTTCACTTGTTAAAACATTTTAATAAGCCATAAAATGATCACATCTTATTCTAAACCCTTGTGGTCCCCTAATTAAGCATAAGTCAACACTAGACATTTATATCACATATTAGCATTTAACCACAAAGGGCCTCAGGCCCACAGTTATCATGTTTACACACAGTCCAAGGAAATTCCATAATAGATTATAAACAACATTTTTAGGTTATATATATAGACATAATAGCTTCTAAGCATGCTAACCAAAAAAACATATAGATTACAACATGAGTGTCACTACTAAAAGAAAAAAATAGCTTTCTTTACCCTTTAACTACTATACAGCTATACTGCACGATCACCAAAGCTAGCTTACCTATCCTTGTTACCTATGCACCACAACATAAGAATGCTGGATATAAAACTCAGTAAGCAAATCTAATCAATTTAAAACCTGCATTAATACACATATGTAATTAAAATTACCAGTCTAAGTGTAGTGTGTAAACCATATGCCATATGTTTAATGTTATGTAGAATGTATGCCATACTTTTTCTCGAAATGCCACTACAATTATTTTAATTAATTTCTTTTTATAATTTATTCAATTACTCCATACTTCACTCAAGTGCATTGAGTAAATTATTAAATAGGCCTTACTAGGTAGACTACACTTAAAGACACTAAAACAAGAGGGAACTAAAATATGTGTAATAGGCCACATTTTAGACCATAACCACTGCACCTACCACCATAGCCTACAGGGATCAATTCATAAGAACCTCCCAAAGGGCAAAATGCTAAGTAGATATAGATAAGAATTAGTCTATAAACCTCTCAAGACACTGATCATAATAAATAATCCATCCTAGTTTGCCTAATAGATTAGTGTAGTGGCCTATCTAAGGACCTTTATCACTTCACCAGTATAGTCTAATATCTAATCAATGAAAAAAAGTGTCTACCCTATAAACTAGTGTAGGGGCTCAACTATGAACCTTGGCCACTGTACCAACTTAGCATGATAATCAGACAGTTTAGCAGCTATTAATCCCTAACTTGACTGGTCAAACCATCTAGTGGGTGACTAGCTAATAGGCTATCTATTAACATTTTTAAGTTTACTTCTTTATTGATCACCTTTTTATAATGTTGTGAAGTGGAAAATAGATAGATAAAATATTTACCAAACCATTAATTTTTAACTTGGATAGTTATCGATCATTTTTAACCTTATCGAATAAAATTGGGTAAAATTTTCTATCACTTTTTGACTCAAATCTAAAAGCATAATTGCTTGCATATGAATTCTAGTCTAGCATGTTGTTTTGGTTCAAATATTATCATGTTAAATAGCCTATTAAGTTATAGTCCCATAATCTTATTTTAAGGGATAGTTATATGTCATTTTATGTATTTACGATCTCATTACAAGTGCTTTTTTAGTGCCAGTTGCACCAATAGTTTCCTAAGTCCATAGGCCTAAAGCTAACATCAAAGGAAAGCAAACATATGCCATATACATGGTTTACTTACAAAACCACAAAATCATTATAATTTAAGTAACTGTTATATACATTTCAATGGCAAAGTTAATCCCTTTCTTTCAAAGTCATTTACATGCCACTCTATGCCACTTTTAACTTTATTTTCCCACCCTTTTCTCATACTTTAAACATGTCCTTTATGTTATACATTTTATGTCACCCTAATCATGATATCAACCCAAATTATGTCATGTACTAAATGCCATAAATGTCATGCCAAATATACATATAAAATTGCCATTAACCATACCTCATTTTCATGTCACCTTACCTCATAAAGCTCTTAGCCATAAGTCTATTTTGCCTTTATCATGCTTTTATCCTATTAAAACACATCAATTCACTATCACATGTTAGGAAAATTATAAAGAAAGAATTTCTAGAGAAGCACGCATGAATTAACTAAAAATCATCAAAGGTGTAAGGGTTAGACAACTTCCCAATAAAGGTAGCAAGTGTGCTAGGTAAGCTCCTATGGGTTCTCCTTAGCTTTTCCTAGTTTTTTTGGCTAAAATTGCTTCTTTGTAATGCCTAAAATCTTTAGGGATGTGTGTGACCATTGTTTGATGGAAATTAAGGCCCAAATTGGCTTGAAGAACGAGTGAAAAGATACCACAGGGGTTAGAAATAAAGATTAGAAGGCATTCAATTGATGGCTAGCTCATTCTTTTATATTTAGAGGTATATGAACTCCCACATCTCTCTCATGCCACTAATATTTCCATGGGATTAGTTGGGTTTTGTATATAGTAAAGCTAGTTACAATGATTGTATGGTGTGACTAAGTCAACGTGATATTATACATGTCATGATTCATGATGAATGAATGTTTTTGCATTGATTTTGTTAAAAGAGAGTAGGAATGCTACTTAAAGTCTATTTGACTGAGAGTGTGCAAGCTTGTGTGTGTGTGTTGGCATGATAGTCGAGAGCTAATCTAAGGGCCACTAGAGTTATGGTATGGAGATTTGGGGTTTTGGCATGTTTAGGAAGGAGATCATGAACATCTAAGGGCATTGGCATGTTGTTTGAGGTGATTGTTAGTGATTAAGGTACAACTAATATGTTTTTATGGTATAGGATGGGTGAAATAATGGCATGGTGTGCATTAAGATTAATTGATATATAACTACATGGAAATTCTCCATGTGGCCAAGACATGTGCTAGAGGTGAGTGACTTCCACTTGATATGAATGTGTAAATATATGTGGTTTGTGGTATCATGATATGGGTTGGATATTTGCTTAATGGTAATACAGGTGTGTACACATATAAACAAGCTTGAATGTTATGTAATTAGGCTTACACTTTAAGCATGATGAAGACTTGGTATGTAATTTGCTTGACTAGTATGTGTATTAAACATGGTCAAGGTATGTATAGCATGTGCAATGCTATGGTACGTTCGGTATGAAGTATACATATGTGGATATATGCTAGCATAGTAATGTGCAAGGTATGTATATGATAAGTGAGATCAAAATGCATGAATTGACAATGAATCCCTTAGTGGCTAAGAGCTAAGCATGGCATGGGAAGGCTTGTAAAGTATTGTATGTGGGTAAGTTTAATATATGCGAGTGATAAAAGATAATGTGCATGTAATGTATGATATTATATAGGCATGAACTTAGCTAATGTGTACCTTAAAATGGCATGACATGTAGTGAGAAAACGACTTGAAAATGGCTTTAACAAGACCTTAGAAATTAGCTAGAAATCAAGTATGGAAACTAACTTGGAATTGCCTTTAAGGGCTATGGTTTAAAAATGAACAATGCACCTAAATTTTATGCCTAAAATGGCTAGTATGGTGTGATCTTTTGTAATGGTATGTGTGCCTAGATTTTGGCCTTGTTTATGGCCTAAGTTCTGGTTGGCTTTAGGCCTATGAATGTATGAAATAACTTGTGGAAACTGAACTTAAAAAAAAGGTGAAATAGACTTAAAAAGCTTAATGAAAACTTGTCACAATGACCTGTAACTGTCCTAAAATGACCAAGATGTGAACTAATAAATCCATTGGACAATAAATGGCATAAAATTGTAAAACACTTATGAGGTAAAATCTAGCATAATATATCATAATTATTGGTAATTACACTTTTGGAATATTTTTTGATAATTCACCAAGTACAACCTGTTTAGGGCCATACTAGATCAAGCTAAATTCCAACTGTGCTGTAAAAATTCTAACTATCTATTTTTAAGTTTATAATATTATAAAAATTAATGAATAAAGTATTGGACACAAATTGAGGTTAGATGGCATAATATATAAGCACCCACTAAAAGGGTTGATTAGTTAACTTAAGGATTCTTAACACCTGCTACACTATCTATTTTTAGACAAGGTTGGTATAGTGGACTACATCTATGCTGGGGCCACTGTACTAGTCTATTAGATAGACAACTTTCTATCCTTGCCATATGATTTTACCGGTGCAACGGTGTAGGTCCTAGAGGACCACTACTTTAGTTGGAAAGTTAGATTTGACTGTAGTCTTTCTCATTATCTTTCTAGTGCAATAGCATCAGTCTCGAAGGATCACCGCACTAGCTGGATAGTTAGATTTGACTATAGGCATTCTTTAGATTTTATTGACGTAGCTGCATAGGTCCTAGAGGACCACAACACTAGTTGGACAGTCAGATTTGATTGTAGGCATTCTCATAATCTTGCTGGTGTATCAGTGTAGGTCTTAAAGGACTATTACACTAGCTGGACAGTCAGATTTAACTCTAGGCATTCTCTTAATCCTTATCGGTGTAGCGGTGTAAGTCTTGCATGACCACTGCACTAGCTGGATTGTTAAAATTAACTGTGGCAAATTTTTAATCAGGTCGGTGCAGTGGTCAAGGTCTAAAATATGGATCATTGCACTATTTTCATTCCCTCTAGGTCCAATGTATGTCAGTGTCATTTTCCTAATCGGGCCATGTAAATTAATGAAATGAATAATACTAAATTAAATCAGGACTAATAAGCAATACAAAGGCTTAATTGTGCATGAATCTCTATATAATACTATAGAATGTATGAATAGGGGCATTTTGGAAATTTTATTTGCATAGTATTTATTGTCTTGGTAATAAAGAACGATAAATGTTATCTTTAACAATGACTTGACTCTGTGATTTACTTGGAATATAATAGTTTTTTATTAACATGAATTGGTACGGGAGCAATATAATATGTACCACCCTGATAAATTAATAAAGCCTTACAAAGTATATCTAAAAATAGCTTAAATTTATAATCTAGCTAAGCTTTAAATGGTCGTATAAGCAATAAAAGGATTACAGACAAAAGTAAGGTAGTTTAGTCTTTTGCCTAAATGATTAATTATGGATCTAGTGACTTATGTTAAAATATATTATCATTGATAATGGTAAATCACCACTATAGATGGAATTTTAAGATATTACCTAAATAGTAATTAATAGTTGAGTAAGAAGGGTAGTGGGGTTATTTCGATGAATGTCCACTTTAATTGATAATGTTATAATTGGCATAACAAAATGAATATCATTGTTGTGGAAATGCATGATAACTTGAATAACATGACTTCAATGCTTAAGTTCACCACAGAGTATTAAATACTCAACGTAGCAGTATTGATGCAAAGGTTGTAACGGCCATGATTTGAGGCTTCATGAACAGTGCCACAGGGTCCGAAAAGTGTGCATGTGTTGTTGAGTCACTTACACATGTACCAAGGTAGTGGCACTAGTCATGAAACTTTGAGGGGCTTTAAGTTGATGAAAAAGTTGAAATTTAAAAATTTAGTTGAACGAATAATTCATTTTAAGCATTAAGGAATTCATCTGTGCATTAAAAATTTTTAGACTCGAAAATAGTGGACCCTGAGCTTAAAAATTCCACTGGATCCACTAGTGAATGAATTTTTGAATTTCGAGGTCATTTACAAATTCTCAAAATTTTTGAGGTTGCCAAGCAAATTGAGGTAGTCTAAAAACTATCTTATTGATTGAATTTGGCTACAAAAATTTATGAGCAGATAGAGGGGATTGAAATATGAATTTTAAATAAAATGGCATAATTTTCTGAGGTCCAAGTGAATTACTATGAATTTTTGAAATTTGCAAAAAAACTAAGATGGTTTGGGATTATCGAGACCACCTTTGACATGTCATAGTGGGTCCCAACTCATGCCAAGTGGACAAAGAGGCTCATTAAGTGGCAAACCTCCCTTGACAAATGGATTTCCACTTGGAATGAGCAAAAGCCTTCTTCCACCTTGTCCTTGCTATTGCCGACGCCAAATTGGGAGGAAAAATGCCATAACTTTTTTATCTGACCACTAAAATAAGCAATTCTAGTAGCTAAATTCACTTCAATGTGTTAGGCAACACAAGGAAAAAGAATTAAGTAGAAAGGACTTTTCATTTGGGAGATAAAAATTATAAAATTTAACTCATTCAAAGTAGTCCTGAATAGTGACCTTAAAGGGAGTCTTGGCTAATTCTTCTCCTTTCCTTGGGTTTTTTTGGTTGCCACTTAATTCTAAGACATGCTTATGACTTGTGTGATTATGTGTGTGAGTTGTTTGTGGCCATTGGAGAGCAGTTTAAATCCTATTAAGGGAGAGGGAACCTACTAAGAAAGCTAGATAGCTTGGTATGCTTGAAGATTTAAAGGGCTTTTTTCAAAAGTAAGCGAATTTCAAGCCTTTCTTTCATGCTTTGAGGTGCTTGGGATGATAAATAATGAATTTGGATGGCCAGAATGTTGAGTTTATGAGTAATTTCTTCCATGGTAGTATTGGTTAAGTGAGAACTTAGTTATTTAGGGTGACATGATTTAAAGAACATTAGAAATTGGCTTTATTTGCTTGCTAATTTTGAGGATTATGGATGATTGGCTTGGTTGTATAATTCTTAGAATATGAATTCAAAATTGCTTGGTATGTTAGAATGAAGATTATGGCAATTGTGATTAGAAATCATAATGAAATATGCCATCCATGCTTGTACCCGAGAACTACTCTTAGTTGATTTTATGAGTGATGGTTAATAACCTTTGAAAATTGCCTTGAAATTGGGTGTATATGAGTGTAATTATGTTTATAGCATGTATGCATGAATGGACATTGCTATAATGTTTTAAAAGATTAAAATGATGTGTCATTCTCCTTGTTACTCAAGAGCATATTAATGACAATATGGCATGTAATTAGGCTTATTGAAATGTCAGGCATATGAATTATGATGGCTATGATAATTAGCTTGTAACAGTCTTAAATTAAACAATTTATATGGCATAATATCATCTTAAATATACCTTGAGAATGTACCTTTAAATGATTAAAAAAGATGGGACTAAAATGAATGGAAATCACCTAGAATAATGGCTTAAACAGTGGCTTGAAATGTGTTATGTAATTTCATATTTACTTATGCCTTTTTAGGCTAGATTTGAGACATATGAATGAAAGGCATTTATGCCTATTATTTGGTCTTAGAATTGGCTTAGATGTGTTTGGCTTTGGGCCTATGGATCTGGTAAATAAGACATTGAAAATTGTCTTAAAATTTAACTTCAAACTGTCCTAGAATTTGACTTGAAAAGTGGCCAAAATAACCTGTAACTGTCCAGTTGACCATTACTTGAACCAAAAATATCACTCGATAGAAAGTGCTAACTCCCTAAGCATTAATGCCATGATAAATCATAATATATTAAACCTTGAATTTTCACAATAGCAAAACTAAACATTATATTGAGATTTTTACCTGGTACAGCCAAAATTTGGCTGTACCAAATTGGCTAAAAAAAATGAGATAAAATTCATAACTATCTGTTATTGGATTATAAATACTATAAGAACAATTTTGGTTAATAAATTAACTTAAATTGAGCTACTTGGCCCATTAGTTAGGCACCCACTAGATGGGTTGACCGGTCAACTTAGGGTTTTGCGTCTATTAGTTGTTTGATGTTTAGATAGTAAATTTTAATGGCAACTACAGAAGTCCACGGACTAATCTCCATTATGTCACCCAAGTGCTAATGATGTTTAATTTTGGCTAGTGAGGCCTACAGGCTGATCTCCATTATGTCACATATATATTATTTGCTTGTGTCTGGAAAGGCTATGGGCTAATATCCATTATGGTACATATGATGATGTAGTGGTATAGGTCCAGAATTAGGACCACTACACCACTTTATTTTCCCTTTAGATCCAGTGTTTTTTAAGTGTTGTCTTCCTAGTCAGGCCAGTGAATTAAATTAAGTAAATAATCAAAATGATCATAGAAATAAAAACTAAACATAATTGGATAATTTTTCTAAGTGATTGATGAACTAGAGGCAAATGGCCATTTTTGTCATTTTACACGTATGTTGTTAAATAAGTTTATAAATGTCAAATATGCATGGTGTGAGTTTAACAATTACTTTAAATAATTTATGTGAGTCAAAAAGACTATTTCATGACTTATAAATGATTTAGGGACATTTTTGTAATTTGGCAACATGTTGTATTATTAAATTAAATAAGAAGGTAAAAATCATTTATTAAATTGCATAGGTATGAAAAAGAATATAATGCCATGATTTAAACGCTTTAAGATCACCACTGAGTATCTCGTATACTTAGCATACCTATTTTGATGCGCAGGTACATAAAAGCAAAACCCAGCCTTGTAAAGTATGTTGATAAGAGTGTAGAGGATACCTAAAAAGGATTATAAAGTAATTGCTATACATTTTTTATATCCATGTACCTAGGATGAAATTAGGTAGAAACATGTATTTAAACTTTTTATATATGTTGTATATAAGTAAACATAATTTAGTGATGTAAATAAAATAACCCTCTATGTTTCCTTATACATGTATGTTTAGAAATGATGTTTGATGTGTATGTGAGCCTAGGGATATATATATATATATATATATATATATATATATATATATCTATATATAGATATATGGTTGTTTTTATCTGTTGCGTGAGGCCTGAGGGTGTTGTGGGATGTTTGT
>CANXYI011519156.1:0-13310 GCA_948208565.1 Hura crepitans
AGAGACTATACACCTAGACAGAGATTGTTGATTCTACATAATCACTTTATTTAATTACCTTTAAGGTAATGCATAACTGAAGCAGCCTATTTTCATTTCTTATAAATAGCTTAGACACTCACTGAGCAGTTATAGTGGGTCAGATAACATCCTTAACAAATAGCTCTTATAGCTATATTCTCGAGGTTTTAATTTCAACAAAGGCCACCTTATAAAAAATAAGAAACATTTGAGTATTACAAGGATACACCTCCACTTCATATTCTAATTTTCCCTGAGATGATAACCTCAGAAGCTCAATAAGAACACATAGAAGAATCAAGCTTTAACTAATAGATATGCTAGACTAGAATTAAATCAGTCAGACTAATACCTTAGGCCAAACATGCCTCTCTCCTCCTACAAGAGTTATTATATCTTGATAACAAAGACAAAATTGTCCAAAGGATTTCTCTCACCATCCATTGTCTTTATCAGTCTTTGTACAGTCTAGAGGGTTAACTTCTTATGGTTACCATCAGTCATAACCTAATACTTAATAAGCCAATCCATCCTAGAAGTACCTCAATTTATTGAAATACAACTTAGTTAAACCAACAACAATCCATGCCCCTAAATCACCAAAGGTATCTTTCATACACCCTGTTCATAATCACACATTACCCTATAGGGTTGTTAACTCTAATGTTTGTATCAACTTGCTCAGGCCCTATCTGTCTATTCTATACTGGTGAAATACATGCATATAAAGGCATTAAATTAAGGTTTATCAAAGCCAAGACTAAAATGTTTAGATAAACAAGATACTAATCATACCATCTAGTGCTGCAGCCACTTTTTGATGCTTACTATACACTGCCTGGCTAAATCACAAACCTTAACTTTAGCACCCTAACTAGCACTAGTCTGCTCTATTTTAGTCTATCTCAGACCCCTAATTTAGGGTGGGACATTAGGTATCTACGTCTGAGCACCCTCTTTATATACCTGAGGACACTTTCTCACTGTAGTGGTTTCTAGCACCATAATAGAGGCATTCCTACCACTTACCTCCTCTGCAATGTCCTCAGTGACTGTTTTAAGAAAAGCCACACATGGGTGGTCCACTCTTGGTACCTTCTCCCCTTACCTTACCAATCTATAATACATTAGACTATCCCACAGTGCTTTACCTCCTTCACTAAAAGAGGTTTATTTTTGCTAGTACTATATCCTCGCTACTACATGTGACTAGTACTTGTACTACCAATTTCCTCTTTCTAGGGTTTAGCTATCTATATCCTAGATTCTACATTCAATCCATCCAAAATCTCTTATATTCTACCTATATATCATTGAAAATGATTTCCTCAATATACTTTAGAAATCTGATAAGATCCTTTCATGTACTACTTCTCACAATACTAGGATAGGGTTTCTCTTGCCTGATATCAATCAATCACTCATGACTCTAGCTACCAAGTAGCATAACTGGGTTTAGATGCTAATACAAAACCTACTCTCTATAGAACTATGGTCACTAAACCAATTAGTTCCATGGCCCCTTCTTTGGGCAACTAAACCAGTCATATCTATCTTACATAAGTCTTTCCCTTCTTAGCCTCAGATAACATAACAGTTTAGAGGAATTAAAAACTTAACCATTTAATATCCATGTTCTCTACCAAGGAACATTAAACCTTTACTCCGATACCATGAAATGTGATAACCCTCTACTAGATTCCCAAAGAAACCCAATAAGCAGTGCACTTCTTGTCATGTCACCTATCATAAAATTTTCCCCAAAGTCATTCATTTAACTTTTACCAATGTCACACTAGATCATTATATTTGACTATAAAATCACTTTTGTCAATTCCTATAACCCATCTGTATTAGTATTTATAGGGTTTAGTTATTACAGAGGAAATCTAATAACACTTATGTACCACCTAAAAATCTAGCAGCATATTGGCTGCCCAAGTCTTATCTAAATATTTTTAATAAGCCTATTTAACACTTTTATAAACATTTTCACAACACCTGGACCCATCTAATCCCACATTCTCAGCCTAACATCAACAATTATAATACACCAAGCTCAAGCCTTAAGCTGTAGATAAAAACATACATATATAGAGCCTTAGGCTCACATCAACATCAAACATCATAGCTGAACATACATTCAAAAGAAAACATGTAAGACTACTTATTTAAATCGACAGTTAATGTTACTTATATACAACCCATATGCAAAGCTTAAAAACATTATTTCTACCCAACTCCATCCAAGTACATAGATTTCAAAAATCTAAAATAGTGACTTCTTATACCTTTAAATTTATCCTCTGAACTCTCGTCGGCATGCTTCATGAGGCAAGATTCCACTATGGGGTACTTTTGCACCAAAATGGGTACGGTAAGTGTACGAGATACACAGTGGTGAACTTAAAGCATTTTAATCATGGAATTATGTCTTTTTCATACTTGTGTAATGTAATGACCGCTTTTTATTGCATTATGTAATTTAATTACTTACTAGGGTGCCAAATGACTAAAATACCCCTAAGGTATTTATAAGGTTTAAAACAACATTTTTAACTCATATAAATTATTTAGAGCAAGTAATAATACTTTTAAAATACATACTTTATAAAACTTACTTTATTTGCAACATTTGTGAAAAATGACTAAAATGCCTTTTCACTAGATTTTACCAATTTCTCTAGAAAAAATCATTCAATTATGCTTATAACTTAATTTAATTTAGTGGCCCGACTAGGAAGACAACACTTAAAGACACTAGATCTATATGGAAAATAAACTAGTGCAATGGTCCCTATTCTAGACCTACACTGCTGTACCAGCATGCATGCCATAATAGAGATCAGTTATAGCCTCTGCAGACACAAGTAAGAAATAACAGTATGACATAATAGAGATTAGCTCGTAGGCCTCCGTAGCCATAAATAATCATTATTAATAATTGGGTGACATAATAGAGATTAGTTTATAGACCTCTCCAGCCACTAATAAATTCCATCAATAACTGGGTGACATAATAGAGATTAGTTTGTAGACCTCTCTAGCAACAAATAAAAAGACTGTACGAATATCAAACAATAGCAGCTATAAAACCCAAAGTTGACCGGTTAACCCACCTAATGAGTGTCTAACAAATGGGCCAAGTAGCTTAATTTAAGTTCATTTATTGTCTAAAAATATACTTATAACATTTAAGTTTCAAAAATAGGCAATTAAAAATTTTATCTCATACTTTAAATTTTTCTTTAAATTGGTATAGCCATATTTTGGCTCAACTAGGTAAAATTCCATTAGAAAAATTAAATTTGGCATGATCAAAAATCAAAGTTTCATATGTTATGATTTATCATGGCATTTATACTTAAAAAGTTAATATTTTCTATCTAGTGACATTTTTGGTTTAGGTATAGGTCAACTAGACATTTATAAGTACTTTCGACCACTTTTAAAGTTAATTTTCTAGGACTATTTTAACTCCAAATTTAGTTCAGTTTTTAACATTCTTGTAAGTACATTTCTAGGCACAAAGCCAACTATAACTAGGCCACATTCTAGGCCAATTACTTGGCATAAAAACCAAACATGCAAAGCTCTCAAAACTAGCCACTTAAGGCATAAACAATAGTGTATTACATTACACACTTTATGCCACTTTTAGGTTCTTATTTCTAGCCTTAGCTACATATTTAGTCAAAATTATGCCTAGCCATTTCAAGTCACATTTTCAAAGTGTATATTACAGTATTAATATGTCATATACTTAATTAATTCCATAGCCATTTCATACCAATTTTCAAGCCATAGTAATGTACTTAACTAATACTTTAACAACCTTAAATTTAATACTAACATGCCATGATTAAGCTCTGGGGTACTTTAGACAAAATGGAATAAATTTGATTCCTTTCAATATGGTATCAATATTCAATCATATCAATATGCCATGTTCATAAATGTACTCATAAATATTTCATTCTAAGCCAATATGGCTAAGGTACAAATCAATATTCCTAGAAACCACTCATGATAGGTCACGAGTATAAGCAAAAACCACAATTCATGGTGATTTCTTCTCTCAATTCTTATAGTCCTTAACTTAGCATGCTAAACACATTATGAATATTCATCATAAGCAGCAAATTTCCCATCTAAACAACCATAGATATCGAATTCAGTAAGCATTGTGAGGCTAATTAAGCAACCACTAAAACAACATTCTTAATTCCACTAAAAGCAACTCTCGAACACAAATATGGATAGCTCATTTCATCATGGTTTCCAACCCCAATTGCCATATTCATAATCTTAACATACCAAGAAGTTTTTACTTTACATTCTAGGTATTGTATAAGCAAATCAAGCACCTATATCCATGAAAAACAATAATGAAATGAAGCTACATTCTCTAGTTCTTTGAATTACATGTCCTTAATTCAATAAGTGTCCACTTAATCAACATTACCAAAGAGGAAAATCACTCCTAACTAAACATTCCAACCACCTAACATTAGTATTCAACATCATAGGCACCCTAGCACATGATGAGAAGGCTTGAAGTTCACTTACATATTTGCTTTAAAGGTGTCATTCCCATCATGCTAAATTGCCAGCCTCAAATTCTAGCTCCCATAGTGATTCCTCCTCCCTTCTTCAAGACCTTTCCATGCCTTATTTCGCCTCAAACCAAGCCATACACATCACCACTTAGGTTAGGTAGCTCAAAGAATTGGTTCCAGCCATAAAAACCTAAGAAAAATCAAAGGAGAAGTATGGAACTCACCTTTGGTACCACTACTGGATTGATTTTGACTAGAAATCTTTGATGATTTTTATCTCCAGTTAAAAACTCCTTTTTGCTTGATTCCTTTTCTTTATGGTGCCTAATAGGAAAACATAAAATATGAGATTGAAATCACCACTTTTGGTGAAGGATTGAAGAAATTATGGCAGTCAAAAGGGAAGATGGCATTAGCAATTTAGACAGAAGAAAGGGAAAAAAAACTCTTTTGTTTGAGTGAAAAAATCCACTTGTCACCACCTATGGACACTTTTCAAGGCCTTAGGCTAGCTAGCAAGTGCATAGGTGGGGTCCACAGCCACTTGACCTCTTTCGAAACGGCTCGATTTTTTAGGAAACTTCACAAATTCACCAAAATTCTCTCAAACCTCTAAAAATTACACCATTTACTTTAAAATTTATATTTTAATCCCCTCTACCTACACATAAATTTTTATGGCCAAATTCCTTCGATAGGCTAGTTTTCAAATTGCCTCAATTTTCTTGCCAACCTTAAAAATTACAAGAATTTGCAAATGACCTCTGATTCCAAAAATTCTTTCACCAATGGTCTCAATGAAATTTTTTAGCTTCAAGGTCCTCTATTCTTAGGTCCGTCCGAGCATATCCCGAGTCAATCTTAGCTCAAAAAATTTTTATTACACTAAGAGGTAGCTTTTAATCTGAAATAATTATTAGTTCTACTAAAATTTTAAATTTTATTCTTTTTATCAAATTAAGGCTCCTTGAAGTTTCATGAATTATGCATTGCCTCGATGCACGTGCAAGTTGCCTAGCGCCCTAGGTGAACTTCTCGGACTCTATAGTACTATTCATAGAGCCTCAGAAACATGGGTGTTACACTTTCTACTAAAGCCATTACCGCATGGGAATGGCTAAGGACATAGTTATCGATCTTGAACAAGCATTCCAGAATAGAGGATTTAAGAAGAATGGAAAACCTACTTATCAAGATGATAATTAAAGCCTAGCCTCTAATGTTAGCATGGTTAGAACTCACCAATTCTCTAAATTGGGCAAACCCTTATCTTGGTGCTTGAATAAGCACCCAAAAGAAGGAAAACTGCAACCACTAATGCCTAAGCTAAGGATTGATCCTCTTCTATCTAATCATAGATTTGATCTATATTGTACTTACTGTCAAGTTACAAATCATTTTATTGACAAGTGCACCACTCTCTGTCATGCCATTCAAGAACTCATTATGGCCAAGCAAATTCCTGATCCAGAAGCTTAGAAGCTCTCCCTTTTTTTTCTTTTTAAGTTTAGTTTAGTTATGAACTTTTGTAATCCTTTCAATTACTTTTCATTTAATAAAATAAGATAATGAATTTATTTTCAATCGTTTGTATAAATACATTTTTTCTTTAATCTAGAAAGGGGAAAATCCTGGATTATATGAACATTCAAAGTTCACTCCTAAAAGATTGATTAATGACTAATAGGCATCATTATGAATCATGTATCACTAGAAATCATGCACAACACAACATTGACATCATAGAAGTCATAACATGCACACACATGCATCATGTATACATCTACTAGACATTATGAGTTCATGCTTCCATACATATTACGTAGGCTTAGTCATGTATTATTCATCTATATATGCATTAACCATCCACCTTGTATCACATTAATAAGAATAATATGCAGACCTCACCATGTATTCACATTTGGTAGACACATATCATTTATCATTTAGACTTCATTATAAGTGTAACATGCATCCATCACATAATTGACATTATGTCTAGTCATATCATGTACATATCACATGCATTGCTAACATTCAATCTTACAATTATCCATGTAATTTAAGCATAGCATAAAATCATTAATGCTTAAAGCACACATCATATCATATTAACAAATATATCATGCTAACTAAGAGGATTATCCTTCACTTATGCTCTTCAAAGGAAAAGACTCAATTCTTCTGCTTCCTTCAACACTCTTTACCATAAAAATGGCGAACAGACCTAAAACCAAAGGCAAAAGTCAATTTATGACTAGAAGCATGTTTAACAAAGTGATGGCAACATTAGAATGAAGAATGATAGCAATCATAGAAGAAAAGATGTGAGGAAAGTTTGAAGTCCAACAATAAAGAGTTCTGAAGAACCTAATGTCCATGAATTTGACCATAGGGGTAAGCAATGACCAAGCCACTAGGCCAGAGAAGATTTCCCATAGACTTCCCCATCTTAATAAGTCTTTGTCCATGATGCTTAAGGAATTGAAATAAAAGAACCTTCTCTAACCCTTAATACTCGAAAAACATTCCTTACTTATGGCACCCTTCGCTCAATTCATAGACTGGAACTAAACGGAAGATGTGCACATGTAAAATGATATCCAGTTCTGTTATAAAAAAACTCACTAAAAATTTAAAAATTTTATTTAGGAAATATTTCTTAGGCTTAAAGATGTATAAAAAGATCAAAAAGCTTTTGGCATGCATATCAAGGTAAATATTAGGGTCATCATGTTGAAAATTTGATAGCATAATAGCTATACGAAGACACTTTCCCAAATTTATAGCTATTTAAAAACACTTGTAATATATCAATAAACTCATCTCTAACTCTAATGGGTCCTCTTGAACCTCTATATCCATTACATATCATAGTGAGCCTTAAGCTTATCACAAATCAACATTCTCACATACAAACTTATCAATCAACACAAAAACATGCAAGAAGCAGAAAAGCAATATGAATAGTAATATTTTGTGTACAAAAACCCGCTACAAAATGTAGATTAGACCCAATCTCTCTGGGTTCACAAGAGCACACTAAGTAGTAGCTTATTACATTTACATGACCATTACTATTACAAAATGCTAAAAATACCAATGTAGGGCTTGTCATCATGTCTCCTATTATGCAGAAGCTTTGGCTCTAATCTACTACCCTATTACCTGCACATCGCAAACAAGCAATGCATTAAGCTTTTGCTTAGTGGTGCAATCACTTTAACTTGTAAAAAGGTTAGTTTTAGCTTGCACATATGTACAACATATGTCATTATCAATTTTAATATCACAAACTTGCATTTTATGTGACTTATTTACAAACATGCACTTTTCAAACAATAATAATGCCTTTAGATATCATACATGCCAAATATCCCATAAACATTATATAACAATCATGAATAGGCTATAATGCATAACATACATCATATCATCATCTTAATAGCATGTAAGCCACCATATCATAATTATGCATTACAAGTAATAATTTTATGAATTTTTTAGGTCATAAAGCCTTTATTCTATTAAAGACTCATTTCCATATCATTCGGTCTCATTTTCATATACATAATTATCCATATTATTACTTTTGGTTATATTAACATGTATTCACCATTTATTGCCATTTGAATGTAAATAATCATCTCTATAAACCATAAGTCTAATTTTTTGAGTCATTTGGCCTACTATGTCCATTTGTCCAATAATAATGTCATTTAACATTTAATTCCAAATTATGCTTTTTTTTAAGTCATTTAGATTTGCATAACTTATGCCTACATCAATAAGACAACTAACCAATATAGAATAATGGATAACTTAGGCCTAAAGGAACTCGCACCCATAGGTATGTATACTTAGGCCCGAAGGCACTCACATCCATAGATGTATAACACTTAGGCCTATAAGCAGTCACATCCATAAATGTGTAACACTTAGGCCTGTAGGCACTCACGCCCTTATGTATGTAATCTTAGGCCTATAGGCACTCACATCCTCAGATGTATAACACTTAGGCCTATATGCACTCATATCTATAGATGTGTAATACGGTTCAGCTTTACCAGTAGCTCTATTCATAAGACACTACCATAAAATCTTAATTAGCATTTTTAACCATCTGAATAACTTCGGATTGGCTTCAAACTTTGCCAAAAATTCTCTCATAATTAATACTCCCCGTCGATATGCCTAGTGCTATTCAGGTTTTGAGAAGTACTATTGATCTCGAAAAATACTATAGACAAAAGTCGGGATTTTTGGGTCATTACATTACCACTTTTATCTAACTATCACCATGATGTATATTGTGCTTATTAATAAAAGACTAGCCACCTAATTGACAATTGCAAAGCCTTTCATTGAGCTACCCAGGATCTTATGGACCATGGCATGATACCATACCCTGATGATCTCTCATTATTGGACTTAACCAACATTCCTTAAATCTCAAAAAAATAAGGTTCACTCTTTCTGACGTTCGATCTGCCATCTTATGGACCAACTCTTAACCAACTAAAAGATCTCACCAATCAAGGATATAGAAGGATCCAATAAAGTTGTGAAAATCATTTTTATTTTATTTTCTATTTATTTTCTTGCTTTTATGTTGGAACAATTAAGCTTTAATAAAATATAATTTCGAGCAACTTTGTGTACCACAATCATTGTATAACATGATACTCTTGAAAGTGAGTTCAGAGAATTAAAAAAAAAGAAGAAAAAAAAGAGAAGAAGTAAACATAATCAGCTTAATCCATATCTATTACAAACAATACATGATGGCTCACTACCACTACACATAATTTTGATGCTTAAAACTTGATCTTTCCTTGTAAAGCACGAGAAATATCCTTGAAAGTGAGATAAGAGAAAAGAAATAACAAGTTAGAGGCAACTACACTTAAAAGAATGCCTTTTTTCGAATCCTAAAAGAAGTCTAAATTCAATAGGCTCTAGGCCTAAAGCATCAAATTCATTTTGTTCCATTATTTTCAAAGCCTAAAAGTTTGTGGCAATCACACAAAAAAGTTGAACCTTTTTTCAGTTCTTGCCCATATAAAAATCCAAAAGTCAGAAGGTGCTAAACTCCAAAAGCCTACAATAGTAAATGGATTTGCCTTAAGCTTTAAACAATTGAGCATTCCCTCTTTAACTATGGTTGCCCTCATTTAAAAAGAAATGAGTTTTCTAGTTCCCATTAGGCTGATCAACTAAAAGCATGAACCTAGGTAAAAGTTAGGGACATTCAAGAGAAAATATTTAGTCAAAAAATCTTTATGACTAATTAATAATAAGGATCTAATCAATGTAATACTTAGAAAAGTCAAAAGAATGACATTTGAATCACAAAAATTCTAGATGCTGGGGGGCTTAAAGCTAGCACTCATAATGAACTACTTATGAAAAGCTCCATCTCTTATAGCAAGAGCTCTAAAACATATCGAGCTATCTTAAAAGGTGAAAGTCTAGACTCAATTGATCAAATAATTAGATCTCAAGTCTTAACCAACTGTGGATAAGCTGAATTAAAAGAATTATAAAAATGAATTAAAAGAATAAAGAACCTTACAAGGTTGAAAACTTGCAAAGGGCAACCTAGGCACAAATTACAGCATACCTCATTAGATTAAAAACCTATAAAAGGCAATCTAGGTAGTAATTAAAGGTTGAGGGAAAATATTTACTTGGAAAATCTTCAAACCAGCTAATAACAAGAGTACCATGCTATGTAATCAAATACATTTGCATGGTTATTCATCATAATCATTCACTCTTTAGCCACACATGCTTAATTCCCCTCTATGGCAAATTGACATTTCACTAAGCCTTGGCCTTACCATTGTTAACCTTAACTCAACTTCCTTCTTAACACCTTCTTTAGCCTTTCCATCTCCATAACTTGAGCTCTTTCTTTAAGAGACATCTTATTCTGATTAGCCCAACCTAGCCTATAACTTCACAACTTCACTCTTTTCTCAAACTCAACCTTTTCCTATGATAAGGCTTAGAGGAAAATAATCCTAATAACAAAACATTTACTAACTCATGCATTTAGAAAAATTGTCACACATACATCACAAATAATAGGTATACTCACTCACATTCATTTACACATCCATTTTAGGAAAAAATACCTATTCTGCCTATACATATGTTTACCTTCATACATCCATCACAAAAAGAACATTCATTCATTATAGGAAAAGATCATCAATTATTCAACATCTATATTCCTTCACCATTCATACATCATAAGAGATGATTCATTCATTTAATCATCTAGGAAAAAGTCATATTCATGACATACATGTATTTACCATTCACTTAGATTCCTCATGCATTTAGGAGAAAATAAGTAAAACACACACATCACTACATTCATTAGAAATGCACTATTTGAAACTCAGTAAAAAATATACCTTGTTGCATTCCATCATTTAGAAGAGATTAGGTACCAATTTGCATATCACTCATTCATCACTAAATTCATTTGCCCACACTTATCTAAGTAAACATGTAGTCAAAAGATACATATTCACCCATTCATGACATATTCACATTGAATCACTCTATCACCACATTTATTCACTCGAGTTATCTCATTCACCACATTTATGTACCACCTTTATGATTTCATGCTCATTCAAAGGATAGAGTGCATTCATTCATTAAAGTCATCTCACTAATCACTTTTATGTTTCAACATTCACTCATCTAAGATAAGATAGAGTGCATTAATTTATTCAAAAGAATATTAGGTCATCAATCACAAGACATATTCATTCATTTGCATATGTACTAGCACATTCATATACCCACATTAATTAGGCATTAATGCATCCAGTACATAGTCACATGCTTTAGACACATTACATATATACAAATTCATTAAGATCATAAGCATTAGTGTAAATAGCAAGCCCACATAGCTCAAGAATAGGAAAAAGAAGTAACATACATATGCACAGTATTGGCATATCATAGAAAAGTTTCATGTAAAGCTTTACATTTATATCAGTCCATATCAATTCATACATGCACATATCTCTTAGCCACATAAGTCATACACACTCACATGCATTAGTCACATATCTGCTACATTTTCATGCATTAGTTATACACTTACATCACACATGACACATATGCAAATGATGTCGCACACATACTTGCATGATATTAATGTCCTTAACACTAAATATGGTTTAAACTATTGCTTAAGACCTATTACTAGATTTAGTTCAATCAGCTTACTTAGACTTATCACCAAATTTAATTCAATCAACATAATCAGACGTATCACCAGATTCAGTTTAATTAACTTATTCAGACCTATCACTAGATTCAGGTTGGTTAGTAAAATCAGAGCTATAACCAGAGTTGATTTGGTCAGCATGCATTAGACCTATCACCAAATTCACTTTGATTAGCATCTCTAGACTCATCACTAGATTTTGTTCGATTAACTCTTTTAAACTTATGACTAGATTTGGTTTGATCCATTTCCAACTTACCAACTTGAAAGCAAATAAGCACCCATATTTGATTTAATTTTCTTTAGCTTTAATTCAAATCATCTAAAGGAAAATAGGCACCTGTATTAAGTGTAGTTTATCTTCAGTTAGAGGTGAATAGGCACTTATATTCGGTGCAGTTTTCTTTAGCTTAAATAAATTAGAATTCACTTAGAGACCAATAGACACTTGCATTCGATGTAGTTCTTCACTCAAAGGTGAGCTGGCAACTGTATTCGATGTAGCTTACTTTCAAACCCTATCTAGAAGTGTCAAAGCAAAAACATGTTAAGATTTAGTTTGATTTTCACTTCACTCGAAGACAAGTAGGCACCCATATTTGGTGTAGTTTTCTTCACAATATCAATTCATTTTCAAAAGAAAGATACCACTAAGGTCTATTAAGCTTTTACAAATGATTCAGAGGTAGGCATCTATGTTTGATGTAGCTTTTATGATAGATAAGTGTACTTTTAGGTAAGTATCTCTAACCAAAGTACTTTGATATGCATTATTACTTTAGCACTTCCCAGCACACAGTAAGTGTGGGGGTAACTATAAACTTAATTTTTGGTTTAAGACTTTCTTATATATTTAGACTTTAACCTGACCTAAAAAAATTTGCAGTGTGACCCAAATTACAAAAAAATGGGAATTTATGTTAATAGTCGAGGGCTTAGGCCTATCGCTTAACACTGATCTAATAGGTGTACGGGGGCAAAGGCCCTATAATATAGATCTATTCATTTTTTTGGCCTATAATAATCACTAAAGATAGGCTCTTAAGTAATGGCATAAGCCCTTTAGGAAGCAAGTTTGCAAAGACATACTCAACCTTAGACCGTACTCGTCCAATCAACTCTACCAAGCCAAAAGCCAATGTTATGCATGAACAAGCTGAAGCCCATATCTATATAGATTAAATAAAACCTGGCCTAAGACTTAGCCCAAACACCATAAACTAGTAAGAAAATATACAACCTAGGTTCACATGGACTAAGCCGTACAAATTTATATGAACTTACTGACGTAAAATCTTTAAGAAGCGGGATCTTTCAATTTAGACTATAAACCCTAATCCTATTAGTATTTTACTTTTTTTAGAAATAAAACTCTTAAACTTAAGCCTATAAATACCTTTTTTTATATATGATCATATAAGGGCTAAAAATTAAATTGATAATAGTAAATAAACACATCTATGAGTCCAGGA
>CANXYI011519174.1:0-11609 GCA_948208565.1 Hura crepitans
TTTAACACTTCTTGCTAAAATTCACATAATAAGCACGTCTTGCATCTAATAAGTACTTGTATGACATTAAAATTTAACATTTAAAAAGCATAATTCATTTGAAATCAAGTGAAATTGATAGTATATAATTGATGTTTTAAAAGTCAATTATTAATTATTGATTTTTATCAATTTTTACATTTTTTGAACACATAATTTACACACTTTTTTAATTATATTAATCATTTTGATACCATATAAGTATTATCAAATATATGATGTGCTCATTATATCTGACTGTAAATATAAAAGTTGATTTTATAAAAATGTGCATATGTGTATTACACCAAAAAGCAATGATCAATTTCTCAATCTAAAAAATAAACCAAAAAAGAAACAGTACTTATGCCCAATCAATCCGAAATACCATTATAATCAGTTTTTCAATCTAAAAATAAAGTAATACTTATTCAAATTTCAATGTTTGTTGGCTGTTGCCGCTTCAAGAATTCAATTGAGCACTTGTATTTATAAAAGAGTTGAAGGATATAATTCAGTTAAAACCTCAATTTTTCCCCTAATTTTTTTTTAAAATTAGAGATTTCCTCTGCAGAACTTTTTTTCTTTTTCAAAATTCGCACCTGAAATTCCGCCAATTAAAAAAAATTATCCTATTTTAAAAAATTCAGAAGAAAAAATTAACCTACTATGAAAATTAAGTAGGCAAAATCTTTTCATTTTGAAAATTTAAAATAAAAAATTAACTAAAAAATAATTTACGTGTAAAATTTATCAGTTTCAAAAAATTTTAAAGGAAAAATTAACTTTATCCCCCTAATTTATCTCCTGAATCCCATGTAAGATAACCCAATGTGACATGTCCTCGCAAAATCATTCAAGAGTCGTTCATGTCTGATGCCAGCAGCGGACTCATATTTCCACTGCTCAAAGAATTTCATTATATCTATATAATGCATAGACGACTCTCTTAACTCTAATTAAAAAGTACAAATACAACTGTAAAAATACGCAGATGGGTAGAATCAGCAGCTATGGCATTCAACAAAAGCCAAGTTTTGCGGTAGAAGAGACTGAATTTCAGACATTACAATGCTTTTCCAGGAAACCCTAGTTAAGGAATAAACCCTTTTAGATCTAATTTTTTATTTTAGTAGTTCGTGCAAGGATGTTTCACAAATTGTGTAACATGGTTAGTAATTCAATTGCATCACATGGTTAGTGATTGCATCAGGGCAAGATTGGGCTTGTAGAAGCTCTAAACGTGTAAAAGGCGGTGCAAACTGCAAAATGTAATCTTCATCTGAAAGCATATAATAAGATGAGCACATTAGTTGGTAAAATTAGGGTAAAAATGAATCCAACACTTCGCATTTGAGATTGTATCCAAAATTTTTTCGTATTCATGGTTATTTCAGAAGTGAAATGAAACAGAAGATCAAGAGAGAGTGCAGTAACAAGGATAGCAAACTCACTTTCTTTGACTGTTCCATAGAGCCAACATAGTACCTCATCAGCAAAAGCAAGACAGACACCTCCCTACAAATTTTGCCATAATCAAGACAAGCAGAGAAACCGCAAAAGTTTACGACACCAATGGTTGTGACGAAATTTTTTTGCCCTCATGGCATTTATAAACTGTTGTACCAAAATTGGAGACAACTTAGTTAAGGCTAACATAGGTTCAAATCTCATCAACATAATTGTCTGTTGTTCCCACTACCATTCCCACCCTACATTATCCACACTGCATATGAGCCACCAACACCCTCAATTTTACACATGGCAGAATAGCACCAGCCAAAGACACCCAGATTTCCAGAGACAAATCAAGTACATAAAGCAACTCCCTTTTGAAAGTGCAAGTGGATAAACCTTTTCTACAGGCAGATGATCTATCCTGCTTAACTTGGAAAGGTGAAAGGAAGGAAGTGTATGTGTGCATGTGCTAGCTAGACAGCAACAAAAACAAAAATTTGAAGATAAGCCCCCACTTAAAAATGAACAAGTAGCATGATAACAAGACTAACCTGCCAATAGTTCTTTGCTTTTACTCTATTCGTTATGTCCTTAGTTGTAAGTCTCTCTGTGCGGACAAGTCGGCCTTCATCATCCCTGATAACAAAGGCAGAGACTTGTAGAGAAGATTTATAACCAGCAATAAAATGCACATAACAATTGTCTACAATTGTACATTTCAGGGCATTAGAGAAACAGTGGAACTGTAATACCTCACACCATTCTATACCCCCCACCCATCCAAATAATTTTATTTGTATATGTAAGCTCTTTCCAGGTGATGGTAGAGAGAATTAGATTTATCGCATTCAAAATGCAAGCAAGCAGCATTGCCTGTAAGAAAGCTGAGGGTTAAATGTAATAGGAAACAAATTACCTAAATCCAATAACAATGTAAGGAACCCCAGCCAAGAAAGATTGAATCTGATACAGAAAAAAGATCCAATTTAATAAACCAAGATAGTTTGGCTGTTGCACTGAAAGAGAAAAATGTGTACTCCACATAGAAAATTGGACAAGGAACTAATCAGAAATGAAATTTTCTCAGTATACTGTGAAAACCTGCAAGGCACATTGCATATTTACATCACATGATTCGTTCACTTGAGTATGCCACCAAAAATACAGGGATCCATGATGACTTTACATACTTCCGCTAGGATTGAATCTAGCTAAATTGAAAAATAAAATCACGCAAATCATAGAGCCAACCAACAACCAGCAACAGCCAGCACCAGTATGCAATGAATGGTGACTGAAGGATGTGGATCTACATGGTTTGCATCTATTATAGGTTCATTACATATCTGCAAATTTGCCAAAGTCCACAAATAACTTCCAGTTTAAATGATTACACATTTTCAGCAAAAACACACTTCTTTTAACAAGGAAAACGACTGGTGTATATTCCTATGTGCCCAAGCACCAAGAATATACTATAAGAATTCTATTGTTGAAAAATACTTTCTACAGCATGAAGAATGCCATCATTTCAACAAAGCTTCAGCTCAAATGGCAAAGGTAAAAGGAAAAATAGTTACCATTTAAAAACAAAAAGTGCATATACTTGCGAATAGTACCTTTCATGTCAACATTATATCTGGCTGTAAAGGGGAAGATAATCTATGAACACATGATGCAATGCAATTATGTACGCAGGTCTCTCCACAACAGCACAAGAGCTCATATATTTTTAAAAGCAGCACAATAACAAAGATTAATGGCAAAAGAAGAAACTCAATTAAAGAGCTAATGTACCCAGAATTTGAGCAGTTTTTCTCTCTCAAATCTTTCCTCAGTACGATAATCCAGCTGCACCATAGAGGGAAACTTACAGGTTATCCAAATTAAGGTTACATTAACAAAATGGAAAAAAGAATAAAGAAAATATAAAGCATGCATGTAAACCTCACGACTTGTCTTTAACTCCACATAAAACCTCTTTCCATCATCAGTCGAATCACAGCAATCCATTTCAGCTCCCATGAGAATACGATGAGCACCCAATTTGGTTTTAAGCACAGAGCAGTACTCAACATTGGCATCAACATGATGTATCCCTTCCCCGTCAGCTCTTCTTGGATCTTCGGTGGCTAGACTCTCAAAACAATATCCCCAATAACATCTGAATTAAGAAAATTAGATCCCCTGGACTTATTACAACTTAATAATTGTCAAGAGATCTCTAATCAACAAGAATCTATAACTGTTAAACATCCTAAAAGGTTCACCATAATATACACTATGGTTACTGCTATTTCAAAATTAGTCCATTTACTATTATCATTGAGTGTATGATTTTGAGTAACTGAAGTGTTTTTTAAGCTTTACAATCCAAGAAAAGAGCAGTTTGACATTATTACTTTAAGTATTTCAGTGTTAGTCTAATTTGAAAAGTCAAAGACTAATAAATGAGTAATGAAAAATTTTCACGACAGGCAAAACCAAACAATTATTCAAACTTCCAACATTTAGTTCTCTTACATTCCATTTTCACACCAGTCTCCAACAAAATATTTATTTATGGTCTTTCTTTAAAAAATATTTCATGGTACAAATTACTTTAAAAAGATAGTTGAATTCCCCAAGAAGAACATTAACAACTCATGCATTTCATTAAGCTTGCAACTTTTCTATGATTGCATGATCAATCATTCAACATCTACAATTAGAGCAAATCACCATTTAAAGAAACCTGAAAGTGAATCCACGAGATTAGCAAAATAAACTATAAATTATAGAACCAAAGTCCAGCTTCAGCATGCAACTGTGAATGCAGGAGACAAGTGCAAGACATCCACCACTACTGCACACCTGTCTAACCTTCTATTTCATTTGATAATAAGAATATATACACCAGCATTGTATCAGCTAAATGGATAAACATAAGTGTTTATTACCTTCGACGTTCCAACTCACTTTGTGGTCTTTCTGGTAATTTATGTACATCAAGATAGACAACACCATTCCGTTTGTGCACACCCATCTCCCAAGGTTCATGTCGAATATAAGCAGTAGCCAAAATCTGGGGAAAAAAGAAAGCTGAAAATGCTACCAAACATAAAATTTGGGTAAATTTAAATTCAAACATAAACTTTTATTCCCCCAATTCATATAAATACAACAATTTGATCCTGACTTGTTTATGACTTGGCAGGTTAATTTTGAAACTTTCCTAAAGTCTCCATGACCTCTGTGAAAATATTTATTTTAAAGCTAACTTAAGATATTTTGAAAAAAAAAATTACAATTTTCTAGTGATCTATTTTTATAATATATTTTACCTCAATTTCCTCATCCATTTTCTTAGTTCTCTTAATTTCTTTATTCAAAGGCTTCATAATCACAAAGAACCAAAAATCCTGAATAATCACCTCAAAAAAAAAAAAGTTGAAACGAAATTAAATTATACGTTACCTGATGAAAAAATTAGATATATACCAAATCTATATTGAAACATCATGAAGTGACTTATGTGACCAAATAATGTAAATTTGTTAATAATAACTTGATTATATTTTATTTTTCTCGAGAAAACATCAGACATCTGCTTCACAAATTAAATGTTTTTTCCCAACCCATGTGGGTTTTGTAACTTGATTATATTAGTTGATTGAAATGATAAGAAAAATCAGGTACCATTTGAGAAACTCTTTCAAAATCAGTCAGTGTCTTGTGTGGCTAAGCCAAACATAGGCACAGATTATCCAATAAACTTTAGAAAGTAAGAACAATAAAAATAAAATAATGGATAACAAGAGTTAGAATTTAGAAATTTACCTTATTAAGGTTATTACGGAAAGTCTAGGAACCCCAAAAAAAAGAAAAGTTTAGTTGATAAATCTAATCAGAAGATTAAACTGTACACAAGAAAAAGGTGAAAGAAATTTCTCACCACAAAGTGCATATTTTGAAGTGGAATTTTTGTGTCTCTTATGCAACCAAGAAGATCACCAAAACCCTCAGACCCCAAATCTAGTGCAAAGCATTCAATTAAAATTAAATAAAATGAAAGAGAGGGACCCAGTTATTTGCCATTTGACATAATATGAACACACAAATCATAGAAAATAATGCAATTACATAAAAGATAATTCCAGTTTTTTAATTGAAATGCAAAACCCATATCTCAAACTGATTATGGAAACAGACAGCCATAAATATCAAATAAAGCTGCACCTTTTTTTGCAATGAAAGTATCAAAGCCTTCATTTAGATCAGCTCCAACGTCTTCAGATATATAACGCTTAAAAAGTCTCTGATAAGGTGGAATAGAGTGTTACATTGAGCTAACCATAAGTAAAACTATTGCACGAAAATGAAAACTCAGGAACAGTAACACAGCTGTAGACAAAACAGGTTCGAGAAATCTTACCAAGTTGCGATCATCGAAATACACCTCTCCACCTTCCACACGACTATAGCAACCCAGCTCACAAGGCTACAGGTTAATAAATTCAGGATGGCAAATAAAACATTAAAACAAAATAAACAAAAATAATTGAGTACAACGGCTCAAAAGTATCAAAACAATATACGAGTTGAACTTACAATACTAATAAAAGTAACACCAACAAGATCTTCAAATCCAAACAAAACAAAGGATGTAACAATATTGTATGATGATCTAGCTGAGAAAATCATATGATGGGTTGCTAAAATCTGGAAACTGATATAGTATGGCGGACTACGAGTAATTCAAGTGAAAAACTACTCACTAAATAAATTGAGGAATTTCTAACAATAAAATATAATGTACATATACCCACCGCCTGAAAGGCAGCCATTTTTCTCGCTAATGTTTCTTCACTTTTTGAGAACTTCAGTTCAGAAACAAATCGTTCATCACGATGACCATTTGAAAACTTTGGATTGTAGCCGTAGCCCTGTCGTGGAGGAAATCCAGGTCGGGGAAGGAGGCCTGCTCCCCTATCATGTTGCCAACGACCACGTCCAAATCCCCCTCTGCCACCCTGGTTGTTGTTACCACGTATTACTGGCAACACTGCCAACATATTTTGATGAGAAAAATCAGAAAAATTGGCAAGAGAGAGGCATGTGGAAATGAACAAGGATTAGAAATAGTAAACATTATAAATACTTTGAAAAGTGCAATTAACTTTCTTTTTGTCTCAGAGAAAAAACAATTATGAGAATATGAAGAATGCTTTTCAGTTTTTAGTTTTATCTCAATGATGCTGCTGCTGCACAACTATACCATTTTTTTCGTGGTTTCAAGTATTTCACACTTCATCATAAAGCACAAGAAATATTTCTTCAAATCTCATCAAAGTCTCCAATAGTATGCTAATCTTTAGCGTGAAGACAAATCCATGGGACCAGAAAATGCGAATGAATGAGAAAGAATTTTGACACCTGAAACCAATAGCATTGAAGTTTGAGACGACCAGTCTTTGAGGAGATATGATTTTTACAAACAATTTTAATAGTTAGATGATCTGTCCACTGATGGTACACTAGTTCACAATAAAATAATGTGCAATATTAATTTGTTAAGACCAACAGCAATGGCATTTTAACTCTCAGTATCATATTCAATATAAATAAAAGAAACATAGTTTTCTAACTTCTAGATTTCTTCTCTATCTCAAGTCAAGCACAAAACCACCGTAATCAAACTATTATTGGCAAATTAATCAATGAGGAAGCCCGTCCACTCTGTGATCAAAAGCATAATTCAAAATTTCCAAATTAACAAAATCAGCATAAAATATGAAAATCATTCCACGTACAAAACCTGAAAATAAACATCAAAAAACAGTCAAGGAGAATCCTGAAATTCTATTTCCTGCAACCAACTAAATATTCAATCCAATTCAACCAACCAAAACAATAGCTAAGCAAAACTCAAGTAAGAAATGAAACCCATTTTATGACTACTTAGCATTGAAAAATAAGAATTTACCAGGAATGGAATAAGGACTGGTGGCAGTAGTCTTAACATAATCTTCATTATCAGAACCAAAAAGGTCGCTATCGTCAATTTCATCAAAACCCCTATCATTATAATTATGATGATACTTAATATTATTCTCTACTTCTCCACCATTCTCTTCCTCTTGCTCCCCTCCTCCGCTGCTAGCACTGTCGCCGCTGCTGCTCCCTCCGCCATCACTACTGTTGGAGGAAGAAGAAGACGAAGAAGAACCTGAGGACGATGACGAGGAAGAGGAAGAGGTAGATGATCTACGGGTAACATTATTGTCTCTGTGTTCTTGATCCTCTTCGAACTCGTCATCCCCAAATAAATCAACCTCCTGTTCCGCGAAATCCATTGCTGCTTTCGGCTGTGCAGTAGTTTTGCTCACAACTTGGCTTGATCAATGGGCAAATTCTCCGCGTACTATCCCAAGATATATGAGCTCCTGTGTTCCCAATTTGATAATCACTCGAGGTGCGCCCTGAGCGGTACGCACGGACACGCATCATCGCCAAGATTCAATGTTACGTTTCTGTGCGCACGACGCACTCAATCATATTCCAAAATTTTAAAATTTTTATTGCCTTTTTCAAAAAAAAATTAAAATATCTATTTTTATTAAAAATTCAAAAACACAATTATTTATTAAAAATAAGAAATAATTTTTATTTTAAAAAATTAGAAAATATATTTATTTAAAAAATTATGAAAAATTAAAAAATATAAAAATATATAAAAATGAATAAAAATAAAAATTGATTTATTCAATTATTTCGATCGAGAAGATTTTGTTTATTTAGTTTTATTTTTAAAAATTTGATTTATTCAGTTGGTTTTAATATTAATAGTGAAATCGAAAAAATGCATTGACTATGTTTTTAAAATAACATTATTTTTTTTATAAAAATATTAAATGTAAAAAGTTCAATTTTTGGTTGATTCTTTAAAAAATTGATTGTTTCAGTTTAATTTATTTCTATTAAATTTGATAAATTCCATCAATTTTTTGGATAAAATTTGATTCGTTTAATTTTTAAATCGAACTGATCAAGTGAATATCTCAAAAATAGATTCATTTGAAAAAATAAAAGATAATGTATTTATTAAAAATAGTAAAGACATGTAAAAAATTATTTTTTATTTTTAAAATTTTATATATATATATATATATATATATATATATATATATATAGGAACTTAATTCGGTAATTCAGTGCTTTGGTAAGCATTCCATACTCATTATTAAATTAAAATGTGTGATGATCATGTGCCTAATCTGACGGCAAGTGAGAGCTGCGCACTGAAACACAAATAACATTAAATTAATAAAATAAATTTTGAATTTTATATAAAAAAACTGTTGAAAAATAATTACTTATTTATAAAGGAAAGTTTATAAAATATTTTAAATTTATTTTTTAACCTTAAATTAAAATTTAAAATTTTGAAAATTATTTTTTATTTTGTATTTAAAGAAAAAATATAATTTTCATTTTTCACATAATTTTTTTAAAAAAACACTCATTGTTTTCTTGAAGTAAATACTCCTTTCGTTTCTTTTTTTTTTCTTTTTATAAATAAGAAGTTGCCAAGGCTCAAAATAATATTTTCTATTTGCATGATTCAAACAAATGAATTTCACAAAATTTTGTAAAATTGATTTGTAATTTTAATGTTTGTATTCAAAATGTAAAATAAATTAGATTTCAATTTTTAAAATTAAATTCTAAAAAATTCAATATAATTAGCTCAATTTCAAATAAAATAAGTGAAAATTATTGATGAATACTGTAAAACTTATATAAAATTGTTACCAGGCAAAAATATCAACCATTTTTTTCTCTTATTTCTCTTACTATCCCGTGTATTTTTCTCTTTTATTATTTCTCTTTCCTTCCTCTTTATTGGTCGGGTTGAATAGGTCAAGTTTGATAATTTTTTTCTTATCCAAGCCTAGCTCGCGTCTAGGAAACTGAGTACTCAAAAATATAATAAAATATTTAAAATAATATTATATTATTGCAAAGTAATTTTTTTAGCTTCTTGAATTTAATTCATATTCATTTTAATAGTAGATTTTAAATCATAAAATTTTATTAAAATATTTATTTAATAAAAATGTGTTATTGTGATTTTATCTATTTTTATAAAATTATAATGTTAAGAATATTTTTAGAAATGATGTTAAATGAATTTTATTTTTAAATTTATTTTAAATAAAAAAATTATAAAATTCAATTCAAATAAATATTTTAAATGTTTACATTTTAAATATAAAAATTCAATTGAAAATGTTCTATGTAAAATTTATTTTAAATTTCAGCATAGCAAATGGCTCTACAAATTATTTTTATAATCCTTCATCTCATTTAAATGCAAACTATTTTTTGAATAATTTGTATATATCGTCTTTTAATTATTGATTTTATACTAATTTAATTTTATATTTAAAAAACTTTATGAATTTAAAACGTTTCCATTCAAAAATTTTTATAATTTATTATAGCATGTTAATCTCATAATTTTAATCTCCAAATTTATTTTTCTTTTCAATTTCATTTTAAACATTTTATTTTACTTTTAAAATTCGTATTAAAGCCGACTTGAATAGTCCGAAAAATTTGAAAGCCCAACCCAAATGACCAAAATTTCATAAATAAATAAAAACTTTTTTAATACCTACTAAACTAGCGCAAAGCACATTAATTCATCATAATTGCTTATAAAATCACTATTTCAGCAAAACTTTACAAATAAATTCATTAAATTCAATAAATAAAACTTAAAATTAATATAAAACACAATTTTTTATAAATTTAAGTAAAAAATTAAAATAATAAAATAGTAATTCGAGCCTGGTTGTTCGAATTTTATCCCAATAAATCCGACCTAAAAACCCAAATTTTTAAAATTTTTTAAGCTGACCAGATTAACCCAAAAGAACCAAAAAAAAAAAAAAATCAGTTAAAGTCAGTAGGTTAATAAAATTTTTGGGGTTTTTGTGTTTTTCGGATTGGGTCAGTTTAAATTTTTTTAACCTGAATCAAAGTAATTTTAAAAAATTCACCCAAACTACTAATTTAATATTTTTTAATTTAATTTTTACACAAAGCTATGGAAAAAAAATATTAACTTTGATTATATGTTAAATTAAATGAATTTATTTATAATTTTTTGCTGAAATAGTGATTTTATGATCAATTGTAATGAATTAATGTAATTTATAGTAGTTCATAGAGTATAAAAAAGTGAAATTTCTTTTATTTGTGATATTCAAGTCATTCAGATTGTTTAGGTTAAGTTCTAACTTTTTTTGGATTGGCTTTGATACGAATTTTAAAAGTGAAATAAAAAGTTTAGGGTGATATTAAAAAGGAAAAATAAATTTAAAGATTAAAATTAGAAAATTAATCTACTATAATTGGTCACAAGGACTTTTGAAGAAATGAGTTTTAAGTCAAAGAAGTTTTTAGTTATAAAATAAAATTAAAATATATAATAAGTATAAGATTGATAGTTAATTGACTGACATGTGTAAATTATTAATTAATTTTGTATAAAAAATTAAAGTAATAGATAATTAATATCAATACTTTTAGTAAAAAATGCTCATAATTAATTAAATTATTTTTGTTAATTGATATAGAAAATGACGATGAAAAATATAAATGCATTTAAAAATATTTTGAATAAAAGTAAAATTAAGAAAATAAGTAAATACTATGTTAATTTTTACAAAGAAAACTACAGAAAATTAAAAGTGATGTTTTCATATACATGCATAGAAACTGTTAGATTAAAAATTATTTTTAATCTAACAGTGAATACACGTGCGCATAATTAGTGCACACATTTATGGCCCGAAAATTAAATCACAGTGTCAAGTGCTATAGATTGAATTGAACAAGTAATGCACCCTACTTTTAAAAAAAAAAAAAAAGAAAAAAGAGTTGGACTTCCTTTTTTCTCATCTGTTTTAAAATGTAATTTTATTTTTCTTTTTAATATTATAATTTATAATTAATATATTAAATATTTAATATATTTTTACTTAATATATTTTATAGTAAAATAAATATGTCGATTTTTAATATAAAAGCATATTGATAAAAATTAATCCGATAATATTAATTAATTTTTTAATATGTTCAAA
>CANXYI011519223.1:0-11498 GCA_948208565.1 Hura crepitans
ATAATTTATTTGTGCAATAATTTTTATATGTTTTTATATATTTGTGAGACTGTTCATTTTTATTTCTGTCTGTTTATTTTTGCTTCACATACTAATATATTATTTCTATTGTTGTGATGTGAGTTGTTTGATTATTTGGGATCTGACTATTATGTTTTTTACCACCTTAGTAAATGTCGATGAAGTTATCATTTAGCAACTCATTATTTTTTGTTGTCTATTTTATTTTGTGTTTTATGAGTTTTTCTGCTGATTTCATGTGTTATCGCCTATTTCTGGTTAGATTGTATTTTAGGTGTTCTAAAATGTAATTTTATTTTTATTATTTATTCTGTTAGGATGTATATTAGGTAATTGCCATGTGTTATATTTTTATTGTCGAATTATTTCCCTATATATTCCGTGAATGCTGTAATAATTAGAAAAATGATTTTTCATACAATTGGAAAAATAACCAAAATATTTTCATTTAATTAATTGGTGTTTTATTAATAAAATGGTTTTTGATTTTTCTTAATAAAAATCACAAAAAAAATTACTTTCCTAAAATTGACATGTGAGAACCAAAGTTCTCAAATTAAATCCATCACCTGATTTTATGTATGGCAATCTATAAGGAAGTGGGGGCATCACTGATCAACGACAAAATGTCTACCTTCATTCTTGGTAACCATAAAATCTTACACCACTCAGACAAGAACTTTGATTCACTCTCAAATGAAAATGGACACCTTCCCCAAAGATAGCCAAAACAAATCTTCCTTATGATGAGCCTAAAGAAAGATTGATCTCGAAGAAAATTTTTGTGCTCGAAAATACATTTGTAAACACATTTATCAAGAGAGGCATAGTACATTCATCATTTGCATGTCTTTATTTAACATATTAGATAAGCACATTTGACACATGCATCATTCGTTCACCATTTAACATGAGGCATACACAAACATGCATTTTTCATCATCGTCATTCATACATTTGGAAATTAGTATTAGTTCATTCATATATGCATGAATATTTTATCATCACTAGTTCATGCATTTACATTTTTCTCATGCCTTAATATGTACATACCCTTTTATCCATGCATTTGACTCATGTATTTAGTTACAAAGACTTATATTCAATGTTTATCATACATAATTTCATATAAGTATTTACATCACACAAATATACATGTAGTCAAAAGTAAAAGAAAGAAAGCTCAGAGAAAAGAAGAAAAGAAAAGAAATCCCTCTCATGTCTTCTGCCTCTTGTTGCTGCTCTCACTGCCCATCCTCAGCCAGCAAGCCCTATTATCTCAAAAAGGGCTCATTACCCGTTCTTTATATAGATAAGAAGTTTGAAAGTTGTCAACAACCTTAGGTGCGATGTTCGTCTTCAGAGGTAACTGCCTCTATAGGTCGTGATAGTTAGAAATGAAGGTGACAGATATATCTCCTCCTCTAAAAGATAATGGGTACGTGACAATGCTTTGGGCCTTTCTGAATTGCCTCACACAATGGTCGAGGATGCAAAAGGTAACCTTATGAAAGCCAATTAGAGGAACACAGCCTAATGTGCTGCTACACTGCACATATTATAAATAGATCTAGGAGTTCTTAAAACTTATAACGTCATTTGTTAAAGCACCCAGCTAGGAGACCCATTGCTCAACATATATGAAATGATGCATGATGGCTCAAGATAGCAAATGCTCAAGCTATAAGATCCAAAGACATGAGATGGAGGATTATCTAATAGGTGAAGCTTCTCTTATAGCCAAACCTAAAAAAAACCCATTGTTATGAATGAAAACCTACAAAGGCATCCTAAGCAAAAGTCAAGCAAAGGGTAGGGTGAAAACCTACAAAGGGCAGTCTATCCTTAAAAAGTTTGCTAGGAATGAAAACCTAAAAAGGCTTCCTAGGTAAAAGATAGACTAGAGTATTGGACAAAAACCCCTTTTAAGGCAGTCTATTCTAAAAAAACTTGAAGCAAAAGCGGGCTCCAATAAAAAAATTTAGCTTCTCCAAACATCACAGCATTAAGGCTTAGAATTATTTCAACAAGAATTAAGGGAAAAGGATTTAGGCCTTTCTTTAGATCATTAACCATGCTAAATAGCTGATAGTCTCTAAAGTGGTCTCCAGCTAAAACTGTCAGGTATTTGGAGAAGAAGATAAATAAATATGTGCTAGTGTAGAGGGATGGAATGTTCGTATAGCCTTCAGCATAAGCCAGTAGTGCATTTAAAGAGATCGATCCTCTCCTCAAGACCTATCTAGTAGCCAATGATGGTAAGATGCCTAGCACATCAATGTCCTCATATAGGTAGTGAAGAATACATATCGGATAGCATGGTAGTGTATCAAAATAATGAGACATGCCTAGAACTATAGCAAATTCCTCAGATAGCGGGCATAATTCTTGATGTGAAAATTGGAAGACGTTGAATTACAGGTCTCAAAATTGGGTCACAGCCTTGAGAAAAGATTGATCAAGATATTGCACCATGTGTATATTTGTAATGGCCTATCATTCATTCATGCTCACCCTTTCATGCTTTAAATACTCACATCTAAGTCTTGCATTCAATTTTCATCTTAAGCATAAATGCATATTATAGACATTTGTATTTGCATAAGCATTTATACTCAGAGATACATTGAACATAGATATAGCATGCATATACTTTTGCTCCACATCAAACTAGATTGGCTCTTAAAAGCAACCTTCTAAATATGATGGCACGCAAAGGTAGAATTATGTTATTTCAATGAAAAGGAAGCAAAGTAAATTATGGATGAGATATATCCAAGATCTATACACACATTGATTAACTAGAAGCCCAAAATTGCTATTTTCCTCTTTGGTGAAAATGATCAATTCACAAGCCACAAATGACATCAAGATGCCAATAGAGCAAGCTTGAACCCGAGCTCTAACATTGGGTAGTTTTCAACAAGTTCAACCTTAAAGAAGCTAAGCATTTCATGTGCCTCTCTGCTATCACCTTTATCAACATGAACTATCTTTGCATGAGATTTGGCAAATCAGTGAGAAGCCATATCAGGGTTGAGCTAGTAGTTGTAGTGATGTAGCAATGAGATTTGAACATAAGTATCAAAGATACTTGTATGGCTCATATCATTATATTCTATTGAAATTGAGATTCAGCCACTCTATACCTCAAGACATCTACTCGAGCTTTAGCTCTCCTTATATCTCTTTTTAATTTATCATTGTGCATAGTAGCATTAGGACACTAAAAGATTGTGCTTCAAGAAGTAGATTACTTATGAAAAAATCATTTATGGGGTAGTCTTCATGATGATAAAAAAAAACTTTTCCATATAATAAAGCTATGACATGAATTCAAGAATGCACTCACACACACATAAAATGTATCCATGTTGCAAATAATCTCTAATGACTAACACATTTTGCCTCTTTTTTCTAAGCTAAATTTTCTAAGCAACATCACAAATGCAACAACATTAGCCTAGCACTGTTTGCTCAGTTGCAAGGGGCAAGAGTGGTAACTCATTGACAATAAATCTTTCTAAAAGTCGACTTCAGATGTAATGTCTCCAACACAATCTGAAGTAACAAAGTCAACTTCCTCTAGGTGCAATGTCTCTAGCACTGCCTGAACTAAATCATCTTCGGGTGAAACGTCTCGTAGCACTGCCTGAGTTTAGGTGTAATGTCTCGTAGCACTGCTTGAACCAAATCATCTTTGGGTACAACATCTCACAGCACTACCTAAACTAAATCATCTTCAGGTGCAATGTCTCGTAACACTGCTTGAGTTTAGGTGCAATGTCTTACAGCACTGCCTAAACCAAATCATCTTAGGGTGCAACGTCTCACAACGCTACCAAGTTTCGGTGTAATGTCTTGCAGCACTACCTGAACCAAATCATCTTCGAGTGCAACATCTTATAGCACTACCCGAGTTCAGGTGCAATGTCTCACAGCACTACCTAAACCAAATCATTTTTAGGTGCAATGTCTCGTAGCACTGCCTGAGTTCAGGTGCAATGTCTTGCAGCACTGCTTAAACCAAATCATCTTCGAGTGCAACATCTTGTAGCACTACCCAAGTTCAGGTGTAATATCTCACAGCACTGTCTAAACCAAGTTAACTTCAAGTGCAATATCTCATAGCACTACCTAAACCAAATCAACTTCGTGTGCAACATCTCCAGCACCACCCGAATCCCATCAACTTTGGTTGCAATGACTTGACTTCAAAACACCTACAAAGGGATCGCCCTGCAAGGTATGTGTCTCTTTCTTTTTCGAACTTTTGGTCACCTCACACACTATATAATTGCCTCCCCAAATTTGGGGGCAACTGTAGACACTAAGTTTTTAGGGCTCTTGTGTTCAGTTTGCCTAATGATGATGAAAAGCACAAAAATCCTAATAAATAGGGTTCTAATATCCAATTTGAAGATCTCAAAGTTTTCTTTAAAAATTTTCCTCTCAACTGAGCTCGACCCAAAAAATAATGTGGTGCAACTAGAAATGTGAGAAAAATAGGCGTCTATGGTGGGTAGAGGGCTCGGTCAATAGGCCCGAGCCTAATATCCAACTCTAATACCCAAGGGGGTGTGAGGGTAAAGCCCCCATGGTACGGATAAAAAAGAGAGTCAAAATGGCCATTTTCCAAAAGGAAACAGCCTTTTTGGGAAGAATGGGCTATTTGCATGAAGAGAACAGCCGTTTTGGGCCCCCGTTTTCATAAAGGAAACGGCCGTTTTGGGCCCAAAACAACCTAGACAGCCATTTTGCTTATGAAAGCAGCCATTTTGAGTAGAAAATATCCCTTTTTAGCCTCAAGAAACATGTATAAAAGCCGAATGGATTTTTTCTTAGCAAGGTTAGTCATTTTAAAGAGAAAGAAAATTCCTATAGAGAGAAAATACAACTAAAAAGGCAAAAAAAAAAAAAAACACTCTTTCAACACCATTTTTTAGATTTTCTAAAGATTCATGCATGGCTTTTCAATCCGATCGAGATCTTTTCTGAAGGCAAATATACTCGGTTTGTCAACTGACCTATTTTTCTACTATTTTCATTTTTTCTTTATGGTTTATCCATCTACTAATTAGATGTAATAATTTATTTGTGCAATATTTTTTACATTTATGGGAATGCTTATTTTTATTTTATTTTTGTTTGCCGTCTATTTTTCCTTTGCATCCAAATATATTATTTCTGTCATTTTTACTGTTTTCATTTTTCTTTTTACTTTACCATCTACCAGTTAGATGTGATAATTTATTTGGGCAATATTTTTATATTTATGTGACTGTCCTTTTTTATTTAATATCTGTCTATTTGTTTATTTTTGCTTCGCATAAAAATATATTATTTCTGTCATTTTTGTTGTTTTCATTTTTCTTTCTGCTATATCCATGTACAAGTTAGATGTGATAATTTATTTGTGTAATATTTTTTTTATATTTGTGACTGTCCATTTTTATTTTATTTCTATCTACCTGTCTATTTTTGCTTTGCATCCAAAAATATTATTTTAATATTTTTTACCCCCTTTTTTTTTGCTTTATCCATCTATCAGTTAGATGTGATAATTTATTTGTGCAATATTTTTTATATATTTGTGAGATTGTTCATTTTTATTTGTGTCAGTCTATTTTTGCTTCACATACTAATATATTATTTCTATTGTTGTGATACGAGTTGTTTGATTATTTGGGATTTGACTATTATATTTTCGGCCACTTTAGTAAATCTTAGTGAAGTAATCTTTTACCGACCCATGTTATCGCCTATTTCTGGTTAAATTGTATTTTAGGTGTTCCAAAATGTAATTTTATTTTTATTATTTATTTGTTTAGGATGTATTTTACAAAATTGCCATGTGTTATATTTTTTTTGTCGAATTATTTCCCTATATATTCCATGAATTCTGTAATAATTAGAAAAATAAGTTTTCACGCGATTGGAAAAATAACTAAAATATTTTTATATAATTAATTAGTGTTTTATGAATAAAATGAGTTTTGATTTTTCTTAAAAAAAGTCACAACAAAGAAAAATTATTTTGCTAAAATTGACATGTGAGAGCCAAAGTTCTCAAATTAAATCCATCGCCTAATTTTATGTATGACACTTTCAATTTCTATCCTGAAGTACTCCACGAACACCGAATTAAGTAGAATATTTTTACCTAATAAATTGTTGTTTTGCTAATAAAAAATTAACAAAAATGGCCTTGGCCATTCCCGCATGCGGGATGCTCGTTTTGGCTTCAAAATGGCCGTTTGGGCCGTTCCCGTGTGCGTTAGGCCTAGAACGGCTGTTTTGCTTCCAAAACTACTATTTGGCTTAAAACGGCCATTTTCACCCTGAAAACGCCCGTTTTCGGCCTCAAGGTCCATGCATAAAAACCAAATGGGTCCTTTTAAGTTAGAGTTGGTCAATTTGAAGAGAGAAAAAAATATTCTAGAGAGAGAAAACATAGAAAATACATAAAATACTCCTACAACTCAATTTTTTTAGATTTTTTCAAAGATTCAAGCACCGTTTTCAATCTGAGTCGAGATCTTTCTGAAGGCAAATATACTGGTGCGTTAACTGACCCATTTTTCATCTATTTTTCATTTTTCTTTCTGCATTTTATCCATCTACTAGTTAGATGTGGTAAATTATTTTGTGCCATATTTTTGCATTTGTGAGACTATTTATTTTCCTTTAATTTCTGTTTGTGCCTTTATTTTTGCTTCCCATCAAACATATTATTTTTTATCATTTGGGCTAATTTTATTTTTCTTCTTGTATTATCCATCTATTAGTTAGATGTGGTAATTTATTTATGCTGTATTTTTCTATTTTTATGACTACTTATTTTATTTAATTTCTATATGTCTTCATATTTTTGTTTCGCATCAAATATATTATTTTTGGTCATTTGTGCTGATTTTATTTTTCTTCTTGCATTATCCATCTATTAGTTAGATGTGATAATTTATTTATGCTGTATTTTTGTTTTTTTGTGACTATCTATTTTATTTAATTTTTGTATGTCTTCATATTTTTACTTCACATCAAAAATGTTATTTTTGGTCATTTGTGCTGATTTTATTTTTCTTTTTATCCATTTACCAGTTAGATATGATAATCTATTGATGCAACAATTTATATTTTTGTGACTGTCTATTTTATTCAATTTCTGTCTATCTTTATATTTTTACTTCGCATAAAAATATTATTTTTGGTCATTTGTGCTGATTTTATTTTTTTTTTTGCATTATCTATCTACTGGTTAGATGTGGTGATTTATTTGTGCAATATTTTGTATTTTTGTGACTATTTATTTTTATTTAATTTCTATCCATTTTCTATTTTTGCTTCGTATGCTAATATATTATTTCTATTGTTGTTGTGTGAGTTACCTGATTATTTAGGGCTGATTGTTGTTATTATTGTCTATTATTTGTTAGATTGTATTTTAGGCATCTCGAAGTGTAATTTTAACTTTTATTCGGTTATATTGTATTTTAGGTAATTGCCTTGTATTTTATTTTTTGGTCGAATTATTACCCTATATATTACATGAATACTGTAATAATTTGGAAAATGATTTTTTACGCAATCAAAAAAGTAACGAAAGTATTTCTATTTAATCAATTAGTGTTTTATTATTAAAATTGGGTTTGATTTTTCTTAATAAAAGTCATAATAAAATTATTTCCTAAAAATTAACATGTGAGAACCAAAGTTCTCAAATTACATCCATTACCCGATTTATGTATGATACCTCCAATTTCAATCCTGAAATATTCCACGAGCGCCGAATTAGGTAGAAGAATGGTTTTACATATTAAAAAGAAATAATAGTCCAAATCATAATTTTACCCGATAAATTGGTGTTCTGTTAATAAAATAAATTTTGATTTTCTCACAATAAAATTTAGAACAATAACATTCATTTTTCCAAATAAACCTTTGAGAACCAAAGTACTCAAATAATTCTTCCAAATAAAAAAATCATCACGAATAAAACTTGTTTTTCCAAATAAACCTTTGAGAACCAAAATTCTCAAAGCATTCTTGCAAATAAAAAACCATCACAATGAAACTTGTTTTTCCAAATAAACCTTTAAGAACCAAAGTTCTCAAACCATTCTTCCAAATAAAAAAAAAACCATCACAATAAAACTCATTTTTCCAAATTAACCATTGAGAACAAAAGTTCATAAACCCATCATCCAATTTTAATAAAAAGTCACCACAATAGAATCCATTTTTCTAAAATTGGCATGAGAGAACTAATGTTCTCAAAATAATTAATGGTCCAATTTCATGTATGTTATTTCTATTCCAAGCACCTATTTATTTTTTTGTAAATATATTCTATAACTTCTTCTATGTGAATGCATGATTTACATTAATTACAAAAAAAATTGCTTGAGAAAAGGAGTAGAATCATAAATCCAAATCGAAGTTCTATATTAAGTTGAGGTAGAAATAAGAGTAGGGTTCTGAACCGCTCTAGTTTTGGCCCTATAAGGTATTTCTATTTCTTGACTCTATCAGATGGTGACTCTTACCTTATGGTGCCCAACTTGCACCCCTTAAAGTAATAAAAAAAAAAGGCAGCCCTAGATTTCTTTAACTTCCTTTTTGTCTTTCGAAACTCGAGGAGTGAGGCTTAAGTTAAGTCTTAAGCTACTTTGGTTTGATCATTCTTAGGAAAATCAAAAGGGTCCATGTGAGACACTAATGCTCCTGTAACTTTTATGGATATAATAAGCCATATGTTCATACAGTATCTTGACCACTTTGTAATACTTTTCATTAATGACATTCTGGTTTATTCAAAGAGTAAAGAGGATTATGAATGATATTTGAGAATAGTTTTGTAGGTTCTAAAAGATGACGAGTTGTATGGTAACTTCAACAAGTGTGAGTTATAGCTTAGTGAAGTTATCTTTTCATGGGAACATAGCTTTTGTAAAAGGGGTTCATATTAATCCTTGTAAGATTGAGGCAGTTATAGAGTGGAAACTACCCAGGAATACCATAAAGATTAGAAGATTCCTTACTTTTGTATGGTATTATAGATGGTTTGTCAAGTGTTTCTCTTTGATAACAACACTTATGACTCATCTATTAAGGAAGGATGTTAATTTTGTCTAGGATGACAGATGCCAAAAGAGTTTTGACAAGCTTAAGATGATATTAGTAGAGGCATCGATTCTTGTTTAACTAGTTTCTAGGAAGGACTTTATCCTATATAGAGATACATCTCATAATGGGTTGGGTTGTGTTCTAATACAAGATGTCAAGTTTGTTCCCTATGCTTCATAGTAGTCAAAGCCATATAAGAAGAATTACCCTGCTCATGATTTGGACACATTATCACTATGAAGAGAAGTGCTATGTTTACACCAATCACAAGAGTCTAAAGTATCTTTTGACACAGAAAGAGTTAAACTTAAAATAGAGGAAATAGATGGAATTTATTAAAGACCGTGATTGTTTGATTGATTATTATCCTAGAAGGGTCCAATATAGTGGTTGATGCACTTAGTAGGAAGTTTATGGTAGCCATGAGAGCTATGAATGTTAGATTATAGCTTATAGGTGATGATGCTTTATTGGCAAAGATGTAAGTTAAGCCTAGTTTGCTACAACAAGTTAAGGATTGTTAGAGAGATAATCACAGATTGATGAGTGTGATATGTGCTATCCTAAAGGGGAATCCTACTGAGTGTGAAGTCAAGAGTGATGGTTACTTATATTTCCATGATAGGATATATCTGCCAAATGTACATGAGCTGAAGAATCAGATTTTGCAAGAGGCTCATAGTGCTTCTTATGCTATGCATCCTAGTAGCATAAAAATGTATGAAGATTTGAAGTTGTCATATTGATAGCCTGTATAAAAGGGGATGTATCAGAATACATGACCAAGTGCCTTACTTGTAAACAAGTTAAGGCAGAGCATTAAGTTCCATCTAGATTGCTTCATCCTATAGCAATTCTAGAATAAAAATAGGATAGGGTCACTATGGATTTTGTTGTTAAGTTACCTATAACAAGAAAAAGATGTGATTCAGCATAGGTTGTGGCAGATCATTTGAGTAATACTGCTCATTCATACAAGTGAGGATGGACTACTCTTTAAAGAAGCTTGTTAAACTATATATTAATGAGATCATCAGGTTGCATAGAGTGCTGCCTTTGTTTACATTTGGTTAGGACCCACGATTTACATTAATGTTTTGGAAAAAGCTTTACATTACCTTGGGTGATTGGTTGAGTTTTAGTACGACATTTCATCCTTAGATTGATAGACAGTTAGAAAGACTCATTAAAGTAATCCTTTGATACCTAAGTGATTTGATGTTAAGTAGTATATGATGTTATGCTCATGTTGGAGCATGGTTTTTAGGTGTTTAAGGACATGTTAAGATGTTATGCCATCAAGTTCAAGGGTAGCTAGGGTTATTATCTATCATTGGAAATTTTTACTTATAATAATAGCCATTAAATGAGCTTGGATATGGCTCTTTATAAGGCATTGTACGAAAGAAAGTGCAAAAGCCATCTATGTTAGAATGAGCTAAGTGAGACAAAGCTCGTTGGACCAGATTTGATTAAGAATGTAGAAGAGAAAGTGAAGATTATTAGAGAAAGGTTAAAAGCAGCTTTTGATAGATAGAAGTCATATACCGATATGAAGAGAAAAATGTTTAGTATGAGATGAGAGATAAAGTGTTTCTCAAGGTTTCACCCTAGAAAAAGGTTCTGCCTTTTAGAAAGAAGGGAAATATGAATCCTAAGTTTATTAGGCCATATAAAGTAACATAACGTGTGGGACCAATAGCTTACAGACTAGCTTTGCTTTTTGAACTTTAGTAGATTCATGACATCTTCCATGTATCCATGCTTAAAAGATACAAGTTTGATCTTACACATGTGCTATCAATGAAAGAAGTGGAGATTTGTCTTGATTTATCTTATGAAGTAAAAGCTATAAGGATCTTAGATAAAGAGGTGAAAGAGCTTCAGAATAAGTTAGTACCTCTAGTGAAAGTTCTTTGGAAGCACTATGGGATGGAAGAGGCTATATGGGAAATAAAAGCTTAAATAAGGGAGCAATATCCTTAGATGTTCGACCTAGGTGAAGTTGAACATAACATTTCTTTTAAGAGGGGAAAATGTAATGCTTGAAAAATCCTGGTGTTTTGAATAGTGTTTTTTAAAGGCCAAAGGTACTAATTTCACTAATTAGAAGTAATAATTATAACATATGTATAGGTGAAATTTGAAGTCAAAATGAAGTCATTTAGGCGGTTAAAAATGACAATTAAGTTTTACAGTAGTGTCACATGAAGAGTGAGAGTTTTAATAGAACCATAAAATATTCTAAACGTTGCTTAGAAAATTCTAGGATTTGTACAATCTAATACTCAAAAATTATAATTAGCCTATTGGCACTGGAATTGGAATTTTTAAAGATTGAGAAGTATTTT
>CANXYI011519299.1:0-18392 GCA_948208565.1 Hura crepitans
TATATAATGCTAAGATACTTAAACAAGATTGCTATAAATTGTCTTACTTGTGGTATTATTGACTTGGTTACATAAATGAGATGCACATATCTAAGTTACATAAGGCTAGTGACTTTAGTTCATTAGATTGTGAACCATCTAAAACATATGAGTCTTGTTTATGGGAAAGATGGTAAAAATACCCTTTAGTGGGAACATGCTAATAGCTTAGTAGAGTTGATACATTTAGATGTTTATGGCTAATGATTATACATGCCAGAGATGGTTATCTCTACTTCATTACCTTTATTGATGATTATTCATGATATGGGTAGTACTTTATTGAGTATAAGTCTAAAGTATTTTAAAAATTTAAAGCATTTAGAAATGAAGTTGAGAAACAACTTGTCAAATGTATTAAAACACTTTAACCTAATTGAGGTGGTGAATATTTAAGCCAAAAGTTCTAAAGCTATCTTAGAGATAATGGGATATTATCTCAGTAGGCTCTTTTATATACATCACAACATAACATTATGTATGAAAGGAAAATTCAAACACTATTAAACATGGTTAGATCCATGTTGAGCCTTGATGAGTTGCCTAAATCCTTCTAAGGGTATTTATTAGAAACTACTATTTATATATTAAATAGAGTTCCATCAAAGTCTGTTGATCATACACCATATGAAAAATGGTATAAAAGGAAACCATCTCTATCACATATGAAAATATGGGTTTATCTTGCTTATTTGAAGATAGCAATATCGATGAAGTTAGATTCTAAGTCAGCTAGATACATATTTATGGGGTATTCAATAGAGTCCTTAGGATATTATTTCTACAACCTTTTGGAATAAAAGGTGTTTGTTTTAAAGCATGTTGTCTTCTGAAAGAAAGAGTGTCTTCTAAAAGAAAATTATGGGATTACAATTGAAATTGATGAATTTTAATAACAACAAATACAGGCTAATCAATTGACTAATCCTAGTTTTATTACTCATACAAATGAGGTAATATAAGCGTATGTTGTTTGATAAACTCCTAAATGATTTCATAGAGTCATAATATTTCAGAGAGATATGGATTTCTCATATATGAGGATAAGTAATTGACATTAGTAAAAAAAAAAAGAGCCTACTAGCTATAAGGATGTTCTAAAAGTATGATAAAGAAGTCAAGTTTCTTTCCTGCAATAGGCTTAGGAAGAAATGGCAAAGGAATTCCCACCTTACCAAACATCAAAGGAGAAATTCATACATAAGGATTGGGATATGAAGAGAAAGGCAAACCACCCTTGGAAAGAAACAAGTTAAAAGATTTCTTTATTTGTAGTGGTAGTTCTTATGCTACATCACCCAAACCTATAAAATCAATAGCATATTTAAATTAAGATTTGAAATCTTTATATATTTGATAGTAGATCAAAGGCAAAAGGAGCCAAGAGAAAGTGAATAAGAGATCCTAAAAATGGAATATTGGCCCTAGAAGATTAGGAAACTAAGGAGGAGATTCTGATGCCTGATGTGATTTTTGCTATTCAAGATTTTGCTAAAAAATTTGTAGATGAAAGATTAGATAATGTAATGGATAGCTCTTTAAATGATTTCCTTTTAACTCTAAATTTTTTATGATAATTTTACTTCTAAGATAAATAAAATAAAATTTGATTTTTCTTACTTTTTTTTATCTTACCTAATGGCATTATACTTTATGATAAACTTAAAATAGGCATGTTAATGATTAATTCTATTCATGTATCAGAATTTAACTTAAGAGATAACAAAATTCTAAGCAACTTAGCACCTAAAAAGAGGAAATCCTTAAAAAATGTGTTGAAAAAGCATGAAAGGGTTTTTGTATAGACCTATTCTGATATGCTTGATATAAATCATGGCATTACCAAAAATTCATTCCAATCTATTTGAATTCTAAACCTATTAGGTAAAAATTACAAAGAATGAGATCAGAATAGGCCATAAAAATCAAGAAGGAAGTTAGAAAGCAAATAATGGTTATCTTTTTGGCATGATAGAATTCCTTATATGTTTAACAAATATAGTACCAATACATAAGAAAGGTGGTTATGTAAGAATGTTTATCGATTATAATGGGTTTGAATAAAGCTTGCCTAAAAGAAAATTTCTCTATCCCAGACATACATATTCTCATTAACTATACTACCTTGCATGCCATGTATTCTCTATTAGATGGATTCTCATGGTATAACCAAATCTTCATAGCAACCATAAATAAAATAAAAATTGCATTCATCATGGAATACGGAACTTATTGCTATCTGGTTATGCCATTTTTGCTAAAAAAATGTCAGTTATTCATATCCCTCTTTTTCATCACAAGTGAACTCAAAATGATTAAAGACTCAACCTAGTTTGCATCCCTTAAATCTCAAAAGATGAGAAATCATTCACAAAAGTCTTAAAACAATTTCTAATAATCAATCAAAAAGTGCAAGTTGGGCACCACAAGGAAGGTAGAGTCACCACACAACAATGGTTGGAAAATACCTTGTAGGGCTATGCTAGAGAATGGTTTGGAACCCTACCCTTATCCATATAGCAAGTTAATATAGAATGAAGATTAAATTAATTATTTGACCTTTTTCCTCACATGGATTAAATAAAGCATTTAAACATACAAGAGTGAAAAGAATTTACAAAATCAATGGAATATTTACAAAATATAATTTAAGAAGATTAAAGAACATAAAATTAAATAAGTACATACATCAAATCAGGTCATTATTTACATTGGGAACTTTTGTTCCCACATGTCATTTTACAAAATATATTTGTACATTATTTTAACTTTTCTTTATGAAAATCAGAAACCTAATTTTTGTAAAACACTTTGTAACACCCAACCCTTAGGTCACTCTATTGCTAACCATTAGGGAGTGTCATTATATAATTTATTCGCTTAAACTTAGAAGGTTATGGCTTAGTTAACTTAAATGATGATATTAGCTAAACCTACTAAACAACTTCAACACTATGAACAACATAATCTTAGGAGCAGATGGTCTAAGATAAAATTCTCATAGCACCACTACTGATGGTGGGCCTTCTAAAAAACTTTCACCTGTATGAGAATTATGTTTATATATACACATTTATAACACTATGGCTACATCAATATTAGGATTTAGCAATATCATCTACTGACAAAACATAGAGTCTATGATGACCCAAGAGCACATCTCAGCTCCCTTTAATGAAAAAAAGAGTTGCATAGGGCTCTCTTAACTAGATTTGGGCTACCAGTACTTAATTACATATACAACAAATAAACTCAAGAATTTTATATACTTATCTATTAAACCTTTAATAATCCTCACACTAAAATTGTTCCACTACTCGACTTGTTATATGTATATAATTAAAAAGTAAGGATTAGTCTACTATATTGTATAACACTCATATAATTCCTATTAATGCCTTGTGCTATATAGGAAGTTGTCCGCTAACTATAATTGTCAAGATATGCTAAGCATTTTGGACAAGGCTACCTTTAGGGAGTATGTCCATCCTCAGCATTCTCTTATAACTTGTATGTTAGACAAAAACTTAGTTAACAACTTTAAAACAAAGATATCTTGTTTGTGGTGCAACATGTGCATATTTCATGCACTAATAACATGCTTCCATCGAACTAATGTCACTAGTTGATGATCACTCCTTGCTAGATGAACTTTATATTAATAATTATACTGTAAGGTTATATGTATGAATATGCCCTATTATGGCAAATGAATCATGCAACTATAATTCTAGCAATTTATTCATATTCCATGTTGTGGCATATCTTATGATTCATTTAATCTTTGTCATATTGTATCTTATAGGTTTGGTGTCTATAACTCCAAGGACTAAGATGTGTGTTATAATATAACTTATTTCTTATTTCTTGATTAACTTATTCATGTCTGATATTAATATTTCTTAATTTTTGCAAAGTAACATAATCAGAGCCTTAGGTAACTCATTCCTAGAGTGATCCTGAGGAAGGGTAAATGGACTAATAATTAATGAGCTGATAATGTAGATAAGCTGAGAAATCAATGACAAAGATTGGCTCACCCATTGCCCTACCACTATTGAGCTGATAACTAATAAACTAATAATATTTATATGTTGATAAATTAGTGACGAGGATGGGCTCACCAATTGCCATGCCACTACTAAGCTAATAACTAATGAACTAATAATACTAATAAGCTGATAAATTACTGACAAGGATGGGCTCACCCATTTCCCTACCACTGATGTGCTAATAATTGATAAACTGATACTATTGATAAATATCAAATATGGCACTAGTGCCATGCTGTAACTATTGCATATCTGCATACTATCCCTCTCTACCATGCCAAAGCTACCATAAATTGGCTCTACGAGGTTTGCCCTAGGCTTTTTATAATATTTCCATGTTCATTAGGTTTGCTACCATTCTAGATTTATTATTACATGTTCTCATGCATATACAACTTCTATTTGCTATTGCATTCAATTAATGTGGTTGCTTAATAATGTTATATGTATGGTTTAGTGCTTGCAAGTTGTACATGACTCACCATGCTATAAATAATTGGAATTCTCATAAAAGTTACTGATTCTTTTGAGAACTCTATCCTAAAAAAAACTAGATTTTCTCATGCTCTATATGTGTGTTACTGAAGCACTATCTCTATTTTATGTGCTAGGCATTTCTAATTTCATAACTATATCTTATGCTATGTGTACTTCTAGAACAAAACCATTCAATTGTTACTAGCTTGTGTTGGCTTTATGAATATACATCTAGTATGATTAAAGTATCCAAAGTGCTAAATATAGATAGATAACATATCACAAGCAAATATGTAGTTGGTATAATACAAGCGTTATGGATAAAGAATCCTATCAAACCACCCCGACTAGTTTATGCTTTTAAGTATGTGTACTTGGTTAATATATTATATAAGATATGTATTGAATAAACAAATAAACCATAATTACTATTGAGATTAGGATTATTAGGATGTTTGTGATTAAAAGGCTCCATAAAATCAATCTGACTTATAAAGATAGAAGATAAGGGAGCACACATCCTTTTGATGACCTGAGGAGAAATAATTTTTTTCCTAGGGCTAATATCATAATTACATAGGCCAAATACATTAAATGACTCCCTTAATTTGCCTATAACTTTCTATCTATTATAATTTATGCAATTCCTATCTAAACTATGTCATAATATGCCTAACTTGTATCCAATTCATAATTGGTAAGGTTCCCTATTGTATATATTTAAGTCATTCTCATTTACTTATCATGTTGTCCATTGTTCACCTTTAAAATTCATTATGTTACTTGGGGATTAACATAAGCAAGTTATTTCCAAAGGCATGTCTAGAACTCTAAGATTTAATTTCTCTTTTTGGTTTTTCTATTAATACATATGTACATTTCATATGTCATGTTCTATTCCACTATCTTGATATGTCTTCTAGTATGTTTTATCTATATAGGTCAAATTGATATTGACTTATAAAAGCATGCATCTACCTTAAATATCTATGAGATGTGCAACACTCGAATTTTATAGTTGAAATGCACAGGTGTAAAGCATAAACTAGATATAAGTATTACTACTCTTGATACCCTTATGAGACTTTTTAAATAAGATAGGAACTATAATTTATCACTTGTATATATCTCGGCTCTTAATGTGATAGCTATTCATGATTCCCATATAATATGTTACCCTTACCTATAGGATTATACACAAAGGTACACTAATCTTCATGTCTACTGTAATTGCTAGAAAATGGATATGAGTATGCTATTTAGATACACCCATGCAAGATGAATATACATGTCCAAGTTAAAAATGCAAATGTGTATGAAATGTCAAACACATAAACTACATTTATAACGTGAAAAGTTCATATTAATAATATTAAGTGTGACTAAATAACTAGTAGAAAACTCATTCTTTTACTAAGGAGGTTAAGAAATAAGGGAGTATGTACCTCCTTGTTGAGTGTAAAGAGATCCTTCTTATTTAATGTTGCATCATGGATAGGGGATTTCTATTTTTCCAACTAACTATGCTAATTTAACACATGAACTCATATGTCTCTACCTAACACTATGCGACATATTCACACCATCATTCTAGATAATTATTACATCCACATTCATGTTTTAGTGTGTTATCAAGTAGATAGGTATTCTATTCATATTACTTCAAATTCACTTATGTGTAAATATCACGAGGCTAACTTGTTCCCTAACATAAGTAAATATACATACACCCTTCTTAAAGATCTAAATAGCCTATTGCAACACATACAAATTAGACTTATACTTAAGTTGCCTTATACCTTTACCCCTCCCTACAAAGACATGTATACAATTTACTCATTTTCACTTATTCATCTTATTCCTATTAGTACACTAACACTCTACCAACCAAATTCAACAAAGGAATACTAATAAAAATAATACATAAATCCTCTTCTATACTTGTTGTGTTTGCCTACCACATTCAATTCTTTTCATTCTATGTTATTTCTACTTAATTTTTCTTGTAGCAATTTATTTCCTTATGTAATTTAGCCTTTATTAAAGACATTGTATTTATAGAATTCCATCCCTATTGCAGTAACTTCTATAGCATTATTCTCCTTTACCTAAGCACTTTTACTCTTTATTATTTATACTATAGTCCTATAACAATTTATAACAACTTCTTTGGGCACAAAAAATTAAAATAGAGGAAGGGAGGAAAGCATTTTTACCTTTGGTCACACCAACAATAATTAGTGCTACAATATGGTCCAATTTGATCTCTTACTACTGCTTATTCTATAGTGATTATCGAAATGGTTCCTGTCTACATAAAATGGCTGCCTAGTAAGGCTTTGGGGTGCCAATAGCTATACTACCTTGATGTGCTAGTATGGTTGCTTTAGCATTATCTCTAACCTTAACTAGTGACATCCCTCTTCTAAGCTCTTATTGTATTTTCAACTCCACCCGACACTCTCAGCTCTATAAGCTATTGCTGCAACAGCATGTTTTCATTGCACTATAGTTGTAAGTGGTAGCAACAATTCATTGCCAATACAGTTGTGATTTGTACTATTCCTTATTACTCTCTACTACCTCCTCTACATTTTCCTCCCTACCTCGTAGCCACCTTATTGTTACCTCAATTCCTCTATGCAATTCTCATTTCAGTCCTCTCCTTTCTCCCCTTTGTCCTCTGAATTTTAGCTTCCAACTAAATGCTTTGGGTCACCAAATTCCCCAGCCTTTAGCAAAATTGGTTACCATAATTTTAATGCTATTTTCCTTTGGTTTCCCTAAATTTTTCTCATTAACCATCTATAATTAATTGTTATCCCTCTATTATGTTTGGTTATCTAAATAGTAGAGGGATATTTTTCAGTTTAATTATGGCATAGAAAGGAAAAGGAACAATTTTGGGATAAATGAATTGGTGTCCCCCCCTTTTTTAACTTTTTTAGTTCCTATTTACCTCAGTTAATTAAATCATTTCATGTAGTTATGAAATCACTTTGACACTTGGAAATTCGACAACCCAATTTATCATATATAAATGCCAATTAGCATTCTTAGTTGGCTTTCGGTGCTATAATACTCCTCTTCTTAAGAACAAATTTCCTTTTTTAATTTCCCTTAGATTATTCGATTAAAATGTCATCTAGTCATTTATGCTTATAGTCCGCTTCTTTTTATTAAACTTATTTACATCCCTTCCTAAACCCTTAATATACTCTACATACATCATAGCATAAATTAATATCACACATCTTGGTCCTATTTAGAAATTTTAAATTCTAGGCTTATACACCTCTAGAGCTTCAGAAAATTTGGGACATTACACACTTGTTTAATTAGTTGAAATTAGTTTGGTCCTTTTTCCTAATAAGTGTGTAAAATCATTTTTCTACCTATTACAACATATATGGAAAATTACAAGGAAATATTCTAAAAAAGAAATAGAATAATAATTGGTAACAATTCCTAAAATACATTCATAAAAGGAAATAAAAAAATTACATGGAAATTTCCCAGAGTGCATTCTATCCGAAATGGAAATAAAATAAAGTGAAAATTAAGTAAATTACATCCTAACAAAAAGTAATAAAATCAAATATAAATATATTAAATTACAATCTAAAAAAGTGAAAAAAATTAAATACAAATTAACGAAAGTACAAACTAAGAAAAAATGGAATAAAATAACATTCAAATTAGTGAAATCACAACCTAAGAAAAAAAGGAATAAAATCATATTCAAATTGCCTAAAATAAATTCTAAAAAGATAGGGATCAAACCACTATGTCTAATGGTAGATTCATGATTTTATCGCTCTAAGAGTAATAACCAAAAACTTAAATTTCCTTACTGAGTGTAATTACCTTCATACAATTCTCTTGTTCAACTAAAAAAGAATTCAATAACTCCAAAAATGACTTGAACAAGATCAAAAATCAATTTTAAATTTATTTTGTGTTTTAAAATGTCTAATCACTTCCCAATGCACTTTTCATTGGCTATTATAATTGGCTTTTATAATTGATAGTGTTAGAACAAAATAGTTGTTTTGAATATCAAAACAAGCATTATCCTTTTATAGAAAATGGGTACTTCAGGACATAAAATGGCAATTTTGTCTAAGTGAAAATGACCATTTTCTCTTGAGAAATGATGCCATTTTGCTAAAAAGGACAAAACTTGATTAAAACTTCCTTTCTTGTGAAAATCTTTTATTTTAGGTAGAATTTCTTAAAAAGTCAGCCTATTAGTTAAAAAAAGAACTTTTAGTTGGACACTAAGGTCTCCTTTTTTTTGGAATCCTTGTCCTTTTTTGTCATTAGGAAATCCAAACTTGAAAGCCCTAGGATATATTGTCTACACTAGTGCTACATATCAATGTATGGTCACTACTTTATTCTATAATATGATTCATAAAGAAGTGTAGTTGTACATGGATGATATGATGGCAAAGTCCAAAACTAGGGAAGGATACATTAAAGACTTAAAAAAGTTCCTCACATGGGTCAAAAAATATAATTTATGACTTAACACAAAAAAGTGTGTTTTTGGAGTTACATGTGCAAAGCTTTTATGTTACTAGTAAGTCAAAGGGTATTGAAGTCAATCATAAAAAGGTGAAAGCAATCCATGAAATGCCTAGGCCTAAAATTGGAATTAAGATTAAAAGATTCTTAGGAAAACTTTAATACATCTCAAGGTTTATCGCTAAGCTCTCCTCTATCTGTGAACCTATCTTTAAGTTGTTAAAGAAGAATCAGCCAAAAGAGTGGATAGTTGAATGTCAAAAGGCATTCAATAAAATCAAGGCTTATTGATTGTCACTTATTATTTTACAACCATTACAACTTGGGAAACCATTCATAGTATATTTAGGGGTAGAAAGAGAAGTAGTAACAAGTGATGCATAGAAGGAAGAGAAGGGAGTAGATAATGCAATTTGCTATATTAATAGGAAATATCTGCCATATGAAGTTAAATATCTCGAGGTAGAAAAGACATGCATTATAATGGTCTGGGCAAGCAAAAAGCTAAAGCATTATTCTAATCCTATAAAGTGATCATGGTTACCAAGTTTGAATCATTGAATATCTATACAAGTTAGCAAGATGGATGGTGATACTACAAAAGCATGATATAGAGTATGTTAATAAGAAGATAATAAAAAGGGGTTAGTAGTAGAATTTCTTACCCAATAATCAATCATTGACAATTCAGAGTGGGAAATAAAGTTCCCAAATAAGCACTTGGGTGTAATTAGCATTCAAAGTTGGCAAATGTCCTTTATTAGAGCAATAAAACAAAATGGAGCTAGAATTAGGTTAATTCTAGTATCACTTGAAAGGTAACCTATTCTACTAGCAAAAAGGTTTCCATTGAAATTAACCAAGAACATGGATGAATATAAGTAATGTTAATTTGGTTTTGAGTCCCTTATTTCTCTTAAAAAGAAAGATGTTAAAGTATAGGGGATCAGTGCTAGTAAATCATCAAGTGGAAGGAAAATGACAGACAAAAAAAGAGAAGTTAAAACCTTATGTAAAGGCAGTTAACATAATAAAGCAAAAGTTCATCTCAATATAATTCCACTTCCTCCCCAGGGAATAAAACAACATGGCAAATGCATTAGCAAGCTCAACAAGTATATAAGAACTCAAGGGTAAACCTAAGTCACCACTTATAATCATAACCTTTTCTTCTTCACCATTTTTTGAGTTAAAGAAGGTGGAAGTTTTTTAGGTGCTGATAATTAGCCATAGTACTATGACACTAAAAACCTCTTAAAAGATAAGAAATTAAATAAAAGGATTATTGTGAAAGATCAGTTAGCACTGAAGTGTCTAGCATTTTAATTTTTTTACTTTAGTGGCCAATTATACAAGAGTAGTCAAATAGAATTCACCTTAGTGAGGAAAAAGCCAAAGAGGTCACGAATGGAATACATATTGGTATTTGTAAACTTAGCATTAGTGAAGAAGAAGTAAAAGAGTTCATGAACAAAATACATATTGGTATTTGTAGAACTCGTATGAAAAGTGTAGCATTAGTGAAGAAGAAAATAAGGCAATGGTATTATTATAGTACTATGGAAGCTAGCTACTATGAGTTTGTCAAGAAATGTCATAATTGCCAAATCCATGCAAACCACAAAGTATATACCTCACATAAAACATTATAATTTATCATTACCATGGCCATTTCAACTTAAGGAATTAACATTATTGGAGAGCTAAGGCCAAACTAAATTAGGCAAAAGTTCATAGTGGTAGCCATAAACCATTTCTCCAAATGGGTCAAAACTTAGTCGTTTAGCCAACTAAAGGCAAGGCAAATAAGCAAGTTCATTAAAAATTATATCATTTGTAGATATAGGTACACCATGATGTAGTAATTGATAATGGTGTTTAATTCAAAGGAGAAACTAGGAAGTTATTTAAAAATTATGGAATTCAACACCATAAGTCATCCTCATATAGGCTTCAAGCCAATAGAGTAGTAAAGGTTGCAAATAAGACTATAAAGATAATGTTGGCTAAGTTGGTATAATTACAAAGATTGGGTAGAGAAATTGCATTTTGCCATATAAGGATATAAAACACTAGGTAGAATGTCAATCGAAGTAACTCTTTATTCGTCAAGATATAAGACTAAAGTTATGTTACCAATAGAGCAAAAAATTAGATCTCTAAGTATTCTTCTTGAAACCAACATCATTAAGGCAACATGGGCAAGGAATAGGCATGATGAATTTTCCATATTAGACGAAAGAAGACTAAAAGCCTTGTATCACAATCAACTTTATAAAAAAAAAAAAGGATGGCAAGGGTTTTCTCATAAGATCAAGGAAGATGATTTTGTCTTCAAGCAAATGAAGACAACTCTATAAGTTCTTAAGGGTATATTTAAGCTTAATTGGGAAGATCCATTTTTGGTAAAGTAACTCTTAAAGAAAGAAGCTACAAGGTTATCTGATATATAAAGCAATGAATTCCAAGAGCTGTAAATATAAATCGTCTAAAAAAGTACTTTGTATGAAGTACTATGCTAGTAATCACAATATAAATTCTAAATTGCATTGATAAAATTAATAATATACATGTTTATTTTAATATTTGTTGTAAGGCATTAGTGTTCTTTAGGATTGGATTGTATGACTAAGTAGGTAAAGTTAAGATACCTTTCTTTTAGAAGCTTTTTTTGTAGATATCCATTAATTGTGAAAACATATTTAAATATATAATTTAGTTATCTATTACTTTTAAAGTTGCACAAGAATAATACAAAGGAAATTCTATCACTACTAAAACAAAAATCTAGCTATTAGCTATATTGTTCTAAGCTAAAAAGGGAAAAAAATCTAAGACAAATCCATTGGTGGTTCCTTGAGCTTGAGTAACTTCCAAATAAGCAATCACATATATTTAGCCTCTTCTTTTGGTGATCCACCATTACTTATACTAATTGGAGGTAATCAATGTTAGTTTTGAGACTCATGCTAATAAATTTTGCAATAGTAGAATAAATATCTCAAAACCATAAATTAGGATGAAATTATATCAAACACATATTTGAAAAGAGAGATAACATAAAAGTTTATTAAAATAAAAAATTTCTTCTCCTATGTGTGTTCCCTTCTTATCAGGTTGTCACAAACCATAATAATCTAACTTGGACTATTTCCAATAGTTTCCACATTAAAAAAAAGATTTAAAGATGGATATAATTTTTTAGAGGGTAACAAAGAAAACACATAAAAGAATAAGAAAAGAAGTTGGTGCAAATCATTGATGGAGTATCTGAATTTGTGATTTTGGCTACTACCTTCAAATAGGTTAGGTTTTATTTTATTTTTTAACTTTTAAGTTAGCTCTAAATACCTTTCTAAATTAATTAAAAGGCAGACTAACCATTGGACCTTTTAATAATTAAACACAATTTATTTGCCTAATAAAATACCCTATGTACATGGTCCATCAAATGGATCATTTATGTTCATTTCTATAGCTTATTTTTCTTCTTTTTTACTTTATGACATCTCACGACAATTAATTATATTTTTAAAAATTATAATCTTGAATCCCTTTTTATATGTGCGTGACCTTTGGGCCTTTCGAAACATATTGGCAGTAAAAAGTGAAACTAAAGTCCTACTTGAATTAGGAATGCATGATTCCATTTTCATTGAATCATTATTGATTCTTAATCAATAATATCAATTTTTTACATGTGAAAAGAGGTGTAATACCCTTTACCTATTGTATGAGAGAACACAATAAAAAGGTGTTACAGCCTATTCAAAGACATACAAAACATATAAATGTAACACTAAAGCACATAGAAATGTGAACCAAAAAATTTTGTTTTCAAATTACTTTATGAAAACACTTCATTATTTTGTAAGAAAAATTTTGTTATAAGAAAAAATTTTCAAATTATAGGTCATCCTGTTAAAGATCCGGCAGCATAACAATTGTTTGTGGCACTACCCAAGAATTTACTTATTAGAAAACACTTCCACTAATATTTATATATTAGTTTCCATAGATTTATGGACAATGGAAATTAAACATTAATGGATCCCAGCAAAGTTTAGACCATCAAAAAAACTAAAAAGCAAAAATTAAAGAATAATAGAATAAGAATTTACCATAAATTCTCTATGTGGTTCTAGTTTATAGCTTTTACCGTCAAGTTATCATAAACCATAATGATCCTCTTAGGAACACCTCTAACATATCAACATCAATAGCAAATTCATTGAGAGCTCTTGAAGAGGTGCATAAGCGAATTATTTTTCTAGGTGCTAGTGAGAAATAAAATTCAAGAAATAAGAAGGAGAAAGGTAAAAAAAGAGGTGAATTTGTGGCAAAAATTGAGAATTATTCTCTCTATTAAGGCTTTCTTATGGTGAATGAATTTTAGAGGGTTTTTAGACTATTTTATTCAACCTTGGGTCATATTTACCTACCTTTAGTCCCCCCCTAAAAGGCCGAGTAAAAATGGGCTTTCAATTAATTAATTAAAAGGCCTAATTTGAACCTAGTCACTTAAAACATTTAATTATAACTTAATTAATGTTTTAAGATTTTCTCTTAAGCTCTAAGCCCAATAAGCTTTCTCATTTTATTTCTTCTTACTTAATTACATCCCATATCATTAAATACTCTATAATTTACCACATTGATTTGCTCCTACCCATGTGTGACACCTTAGGATTCTAAAGCACGTTGGCAGTATAGTGGTGAATCAGAATCCTATTAGATTTGGGGTCTTATGATTTAGTCTAATTAAATCTTTATTAAAGCACATTATTAAGTTTTCTATTATACAACTCGTTATAGGCTTCTAGCTAACCATAATGACTACTGAAGTGTAAGAAAGTAAAGTGGTTTGACTTAACCCTTCCATATACAGTTACAGTGCAATTCATCTTTTCACTATATTTTATCTCATTTAGGTTTGAGTATGGACTTTTGTCAACTCAATGCTTAATCAAGTATATCTAATTAAGCCCTAAACATGTTGACTCTTATATCTATATCTTTATTCCTAAAATTCCCTTGCAATTCCCATTCACACTAGCATTTAACTTTAGTAAAAGATTTTCAAAATAAATTCATAGTAAAACAATAAGATACACTTTTCCATTACAATTTGGTGTGGTGAATCCTCTATTGGGCACTTAAATATCTTTAAGTATCTTGACTAATACCTAATTATCTAGCTATGTATATGTCATGGCAATGTAAAAATGTGATGCCCATAAGTCGAGGCTAAGTGAACAGTACCTCCGAGGCTCGATAAGTGTTCTCAGAGTGCTGGGTCACCTTCATGAGGCTCAAGAAGGGGTACACTAGTCCTGAACTTTAACTGGCCATAAAATGATGAAAATGACTTAAATTTAAAAATTTAGCAAAACCTATAAATTAAGTTAAGTCATAATCTAGTGGGTCGTAAGCTCAAATCGACTAGGGCTAGGAATGACCCAGGACATGCCTAGACAAACCTAAAAAATACCATACCCTATAAGTCAAAATTTCCACTGAGACCATTAGTGAAGGAATTTAACTTTTTAAGGTTGTTTGGTAATTTTTCAAATTTTCCTTATTTTTTAAGGAATTAGTTAACTGACTTGCCGAAGGAATTTTGAGGTGAAATTTTATAAGCCTATAAATAAGCCCACTCAAGGATTTTTGGAACTAACATAATGATTTTTTATGGTCCTAGTGAATTTGAAAAATTGCTAGAAGCTATAAATGAAAATCAAGCATTTTCATAATACTCGAGTGACACATGTCACTACCCAAGTAACCCTGGCCCTAATATAAATAGCCTATTTGGCCATATGGAACCATTTCACCCTCTAGCTTACCTTTTCTCCCCACTTTATTCTCCTCTCCAATCAATGCCACCTTTACTAGAAATCCTCAATTTTTGCCACTAGCCACCACTCTTTCTCCTCTATTCTTTTACCAAAAATCACATTAAAGAGGTAAAAAATAATGCTTAAAGTTTTGGGACACCATAACTAATCATATAAGGCAAGAAAATCACTAAAGCTCAAGTGTACAAAAATGGTGGCTTGAAAATCATGTGTAAGTGGTTTCCTTCACTTTTTATTTTATTTCTAAGGGGATTTCATCATTCTAAGATAACCCATGTTTTTAGAAATTCAATTTGATTCTTATAGGATTTTTAATGAATTTTCTAAGCTAAGGTATGGTGTATGTAGGCCATGGGGAGGAAATGTTATGTAACAAGCCAATTAAAGGTTTTGTGGTGTAGAAAAAAGCTTTTAAAGTGATATAAGTATGTGAATTTGATTAAATAAAAGCATGCCATATTGTATTTGAATATGAATTATCTTATATATGCTTATGGATGTTCTAATTTAAGCGTGAATTCTATGGGAATTATTGATGCAAGTTTAATTTAATATTAGTTTTATATGATTTAGTTTGTTTGTATGTTGAGTGGTGAAGAAAATGGGTGTAAGGCCATAATCACATTTTTGCCGAAAGGTGTAGCTTAGGGTTGCAGCATGGGAATTCTTGTATGACATATGTATATGGTGGATATTATGGCATATGATGTGTAGGATAATGGGATGAGTAATAGGTATGTGTATTGATGAGAATTTGTATGAATATGGATTGTACATGGTATGGTTGAGAGGTTTATTAGGGTACTTTGGCATATAAATCATGTGTCTGGCATACATGTATGGTATAATTGATGGAAAATGGCATATAGGGGCATCAATATGGATGCATGTGCGATAGAATAGGTGAGAAGATACAGGTATGACCAAGGAGTTGATGTGGATGAGAGGGGTCGGTATGGCATGTATTTAATGTCTATGGCATGTGAATCATGGTGGAATTGATGTTTTTGGCATAGAAATGTATGTATATAAGGTGAATTTGTTAACATAATGCATGTACGTGTGTGTACATAGTATGGTCAAGGCATATGTGTGGTGTGTCATGCTATGGCATGTATGGCCGAGACATGTGTGTGGTGTGTCATGGCATGGCATGCATGATATGTCATGTGTCCATATTTGTGTGGCCTAGAATGATAATGTATGTCATGTATGTGTGATAAAATAAGGAAAAATGCATCTGTATGACCATAAGCAAGCAATGGCCATATAGTATATTGCCATGGTAAGTATGGTAAGCATGGTATGGCATGATGTGTGATGTGCATGAATGGCATGACATTATGAGCATGTGATATATAACATGGAATTGGCATGGAATATGTGTAATCATGCATAAAGATATGGCATGTGATATGATAAATTAATTTAAGAAAAAGGGGGTAAGAAATGGTGTGAAAAATGGCTTGAAATTAACTTGTAATGCATGAATAAAAGTGACCTAAATTGTGGCTTATAATGTCATGAAATGAGACATGAAATATGGACACTTTGTGTAATTGATTTTAATGGCAATGTGATGCCACTATTGTTGCCATATTAGATTGAATGGAATAAAAGTAATTGTGGCCTAGAATGGCATGTTAATGTGGCTTGAATTGGAATGGGAAAATGTATAGTAAACAGTGGAAAATGACCCATAATAGTGCACTGGAAAAAATGAAATGACTCATAACTATCCTGTAAAATGTATGTATGAGAATGGCACAAACTTAAGACTAGAGTAGACATATAAAGGGCTTGGATTATGACATAAAACTAAGCCTAAAATAGACTTGTAAATGACTAATTAAAAGACCTAAAACTACTCTTTTAAAAATTGGACCTATAACTATTCAGTAATAAAACTAACATGTAACTGTCTGACTAAAATGTGATTATGGAAATTGAATAATAACTGTCTATTAATAGGTTGTAAATATTTTTAAATGGTGAACAGTAATAAAATAAACATAAATAAGAGACAATTAGCCTATTAGTTAGACACCTAGTGGATAGATCGATTGATCAACTAGGGATTAGCAGCTGCTAGATATTTATCTTTTTATTAGACTAGGCTAGTACAGTGGTTATGGTCCATAGGATAAGCCACTGCACTATTTGTCTATGTATTAGACTAAGCTGGTGCAGTGATCGGGGTCCATAAAATAGGCAACTACACTATGTTATTGATATTATTGTCTATTTATTAGACTAGGCTAGTGCAATAGTTAGGGTCCACAAGATGGGCTATGCACTATAATATGGATAAGGTGACATAATGATATGATAATATTTTTTTATTTGTTTATTTATGAGATTAGGCTGGTGCAGTGGTAGGAGTCCACATGATGGGCTACTGCACTAGGGCTGGTGTGGAGCCCAAGGTCCAAAATGTAAGACCACTACACAGTTTGATTTCCCTCTTAGTCTAGTGTCTAAAAGTGCAGTTTACCTAGTTGGGCTTATTTAATAAACTAAATATTTTACCTCCTGACATATAATAGTAACACAATAATTAATGATAGTCTAGAATGGCTTAAATATAAATAATTGAATTATTAGATTGGTGAATAAAATAACATTATTTTGCTACGTGCATTATATATTGTGCATTTATGCATCCATGACATGTTTGATTCATTTGTGTGCTTACATTGACATGTTTTTATTGTTCTCAAATTAATCATTGAGTTTCATACTTAGCATACCAATGTTTTGGTGTGTAGGTACTAACAAGTAGTGATCTAGCCTTGAGTTTTGTGTAGTGTAGCAGCAGAGACATTAAAGGGTCTGATATTTTGTATTTTAATGGTTTTAGTAGGCACTCATTTAAATACTATAGTTTATGGGTTTAGATTGCTTAAAACCTATAAGAGTTGGTAATTTTGAGTGAAATCAATGACGTATCAACCTGGCCTTTTATCTGAATGTTTAATTTTTGTCTCATTCTGATATTTTTAGGCCTAAGGCCCTGTGTTAAGTTAACTATCTGTGGGTGATATATAGATGATAATAGAGGACCAAAAGGTTTTAGAGGGTGATAGGAGAAGAAATTGAGGTTATTATAAGTGTTTTTAATAGGTCAAAATTTTAAGATGTCACCTAAGTGGCTGTTGTGCTACACAAATTTTTGTAAAATCTATAATGGACTGTTAGATGAATTTTTAGTTTAAATATACCTTAAATGATGATATCTAAGTGATAGATAGTGGAGTTATGCAATATCTATCCAGATAATGAAAAATGTGTAACTGTTAAATGAATGCGGGTCTGGAGCAATTTTAGAAGGGGTGACCTAATGTTAAGTGCATTGCCTATAAGGTTTCTTCAGGAATGTAGCAAAGAGTGTTACATTGGGTGGTATTAAAGCATTGGTTAAATGTTCCTAGGTATT
>CANXYI011519312.1:0-11136 GCA_948208565.1 Hura crepitans
ATAATAAAAACATAATTGATCAAGTTACCCAAAGGAGGGGCAAAAGATGTAACACCCCCTACTGGATTCCCAAGGAAACCTAATAAGCGACACACTTCCTGCCAGGTCACCCATCTTAAAATTTCCACCATGTTCATTCATTTAACTTTTTCTTATATTGTACTAGACAACTCTATCTGATTCCAAATTCATTTAGGTTAGCTCCTATAATCCATTTAAGTTCATATTATCATGTTTCAGCCATTATAGAAAGAATCTAATATGATTTAGTGTAATCTAAAATTTAGCAACATGACAGCTCCTGTATTCACTATCCCAAAATTCATATCCACTTGTAAACACTTCAACATTATATATCACATCTCTTGGACCCTTCTGGTCCCCCAAATATTGTCCTATCAACATCGCCTAACACAAAGCAGTCACAGGCCTTAGGCCACCATAAAAACATATAGAGCCTTAGGCTCACAAGCATGCATATAGATCACATGTAAATAAGAAAACCATCATAGAGATTATTACAGAATAACTCATTTATATAGATACTACCCTGTGTCCCTTATATGTATCACACCCATATCCTCCACCTAAGTACATAGAGTGCAAAACCATACATCTACACATGATTTGTCTTCTCAATATGACCTTTAAACTCCATTGCTCGCTTTATAAGGTGACATCCTTATTCTAGGTACCTACGCATAGAAAAAGGTATGCTAAGTATAAAAATACTCAGTGGTGGATTCAATCACTAAAACCATGTCCAGTAGTTAATTCATGCATAAAAGCCTCTGCTTTATCTTATACTGATGGCCCAAGTTCAATTTAAAAATGTTATCATGCAAAATCACCATTTTACCCCTAGGGTGTTTATGTCTATAGTTATCTAATGACTTATCACAAGTCATGTAATTTATGTACTTGGTCATTATTGGCCATTTATTACTAGTGGAAAATTACTAAAATACCCCTATGTCAAATTTCATAGTCGTATATGGGTTTATTAACTTTATTAAATTATTTTAGTTGGCCGAACTTAGACGATATCCCTGACAGACACTAGATCTAAAGGTAAAATAAACTGGTGTAGTGGTCCCTATTCTGGACCTACGCCACTGCACTAGCATATGTGCCATAATGGAGATCAGCCCATAGCCTCTCCAAACACAAGTAAAGTCTCAAAATCTATGTGACATAATGGAGATCAGCCTATAGGCCTCCCTAGCCACAAATAATCACCATCCGGAATGTGATGTAATAGAGATCAGCCCGTAGGCCTTCCCAGTCACAAAGAATATGAATAGCTGTGTGACATAATGGAGATCAGATCGTAGGCCTCCCTAGCTACAAATAAATAACATCAACAACTATGTGACATAATGGAGATTAGCTTATAGGCCTCCCCAGCCACAATGAACATCAATGCCTGAATATCAGACAACTAGTAGCTGCTAAATCCCTAAGTTAACGGGTTAACCCATCCAGTAGGTGTCTAACTAGTTAGCCATTTATCCTCTATTAGGGTCTATTTCCATGCTAATTAACTTTTCATAATAATATAATCTTAAAAACAAATAGTTATAATTTTTATAGCTCAGTTGGAATTTAGCCTAGTCTGGTATAGCCATAAATAGGCTGTACCGAGTGAATTTATCTTGAAATAAAATCAAGGTACAATTGCCATTAATTAACATATATTATGTTAGCTTTAATTTCCATAAATATGTTATGATTTTGGGCTATTTACTATCCAAGGAATTATTGCTTCAGGTAATGGTCATTTTGGATAGTTATAGGTCGTTACGGCCAAGCTTTAACTGGGTTTTTTTAAGTTCGTTTCACTCTATTTTTCAATTCTATTTTCACCAGTTATTTCATACAGTCATAAGCCTAATGCTAATCACAATCTAGGCCATAAATAAGGCCAAAATCTAGGCATTCATGCCACTACCAAAAGTCATATCATTCTAGCCATTATATACACCAAATCCAGATACATAAATCATTCTTAAGTCATAGCCCTTAAAGGCAATTTCAAGTCAATTTACATACTAGATTTTAAGTCAATCCTTAAGGTCATTATTCATGCCATTCCTTGCCTATGTTACATGCCATTTAATGGTGTACAATAATTATGTTCATGTTAAGATAACTTAAGCCATTTTAGCTCACATGAGTACACCATGGTAGGTATGTTAAATACAGGTACATTTCGTCACTTTCATATCATGTATTTCCATAGTGTTCATTACACAATTATTCATAAATCAATAACTTAAACACACTCATATATGTGCCTTTACCATGTCATGCCTTTTAGAATACATATTACTAAGTTCATGTCACTTTGATGTCATGCATTACATGTATATTACCTTGCATCACCTATAGGTACCAAACTTGTCCATATATCATACTTGCCAAGCTTTCCTATATCATTATACCTTTCGGCCACTAAGCGGACTTATTGCCAATACATATATTTTGACATTACTTATCACATATACACCTTACACATCTATAAACTAGCATTTATCCATGCATATATACTTTATATCATGCATGCCATACTAAGGTATAAGCTATACATGCCACGGCTACATGCACAATTCATACCAATTATGTATCTTCCTAGCAATTCTCAAGAGATACCCTAACATATCTATACATAAGCCATTATTTTGTACCTTACACATCACAAGCACACTTTAACAATATATACATCTCTCGGCCATAAACAAAATTAGCATATACCGTAATTCTTTTCACATATCCCCCATGCAATTTACATACCATTATGCCTAAAGCATTATCCATTTAAGGAAAACACTTATCCACACTTATTTATGAATCCAAACCATTATTACTCAAAGATAAACTACTTTAATTTAGAGGGCATGAAGTGAATGGCTAAATTCACTTACCTCTCTCACTTTGAAGATGCCATTTCTACCACGCTAAGGTTGCCCACCTTTATTTTCAACCCCACAGTGACTTTCTCCCTTGCTCTTCAAGCTCCTCCTTGCCCTATTTCACCTTAAACACAATTTACATACATCCTTATAGATGTTAGGCACCCCAAGAAACCATTTCCAGCCATTAAAGTTTAAGAAAAACTGAAGGGAAAGTAAAGAACTCACCTTTGGTACCCCTGCTAGATTGCTTCTATCTAGAAAACTTTAGTGAATTTTAATTCATAGCTGAGAGATCCTTTTGCTATGATTCTTTTTCTAGAAGGTCATTAACAACCTAACTTGAATTTAGAAATCTAGAGTTTGCAGGTTTGGTTAGAGAAAGAAGATGAAAGCCTCTCTCCAGCTAGCTGTGGCATCACTTGCTGGATAGAAATGGAGAGAAAATTTTGGCTTTTATTTCGTAGAAAAATCCACTTGGCCACTCACCTTGTGACATGTCAAAGCCCTAGGCTAGCTAGCAAGTGAATGGGTGGGGTCCATAACCACCCAATCCATCCTAAAATGACTCAATTTTTTGAAAAACTTCATAAATTCACTGAAATTCACACGAACCTCTAAAAATTGCACCATTTATTTTAAAATTCATATTTTAATCCTCTCTACCTGGTCATAAATTTTTATGCCCAAATTCCATCGATAGATCAGTTTTCAAATTGCCTTAATTTGCATGCCAACCTAGAAAATTATGAAAATTTGCAAATGACCTCTGTTTCAAAAATTCTTTCATCAGTGGACTAAGTGTAATTTTTGAGCTTCAAGCTCCACTATCTTTGGGTCCATCTAGGCATATCCCGGGTCAATCCCTACCTAAAATTTTTTTATTATATCAGAGGGTAGCTTATAGTCCAAAATGAATTATTAGTTTTGCTAAATTTTTAATTTTTACTCTTTTAATCAGATTAAAGCCTCTTAAAGTTTCTTGATCAGTGTCACTACCTCGGTTTATGTATAACTAACTCGGCACTTTAGGCACACTTCTCGAACCTAGTGGCACTATCCACGGAGCCTCGAAGCACGGGTATTGCATGATTGACCATAACCTAAATAGAAAATAAAAAAATAAAATTTAAGGCCCCTATTGTTAGAGACCCACTTCTTCGGTTGACTAGTTAACTAGGAAATAAAGTAGCTACTAAGTTTGAGTCAATTCAATTATTATCATTCTAATTATTATTATGGACAAGTCCAGCCATTGAGGTTCTATTAGAGCCACTACACAATAGTGTAGGTATAACTGTCGAGGTTCAATGAGAGCCATTATACTACATACCATAGCATGAGTATAGTTGTCAAGGTTCAATGTGAACCACTGTACGATAGCATGGGTACAGCTGCTGAGGTTCAATAGGAGCCACTGTACGATAGGTAGGTGTAGTTACCGAGGTCCAAAATGTGGACTATTGCACAATTTTCATTCCGCTATCTAGTGTCTTTAGGTTTAGTCTATTAGTATAGGCCATATTAAAATGAAGTCATATTATGAAGAATTTAATTATGTTATGAAATGAATAGTGATTTGCTTGTGAGAATGGAGATATATCAGCTTAAAATGTGCATTACTATATATAACCTATAATTGTCTGTTAAACATTTGAACTGATGTATATTATCTGTATTTACATGATTACACCTATGAGTGTGTACATGTATATTATGTTTCTCAAGTTTACCATCGAGTTATACTCAATGTATCGATGTTTCAATCACGTAGGTAAAAGATAAAAAGCACGAGAAGAGTCAAGCCTTTATAGTTAAAGAGTGTTTTTGGGGTATAGTTCTCTATCTAGTTTTGGTATATAATTAAGAGTATGTACTCATGTATAGCTAGAACATGGGTTTTGATAAAAATGATAAAAGTGAATATTGTCATAACTTATGTTAAGTAAATGATAATAGAAAGTTAAAAATAAATATATGTCTGTAATGATATATATATGATTGCTATTATCTGTTATCTTTGTTTTATAATAGGTCTGAGACCCTGTAATGCCTATGATGGCTGTGATACATGTGTAATAATTTTATATTTGTGAATGCTAAGTTGACAGGACTAGATGGGTCCATATGGATGTGAAGGGATGATTTATATATAAAAGTTGAATTTCTTTATAGGAAAATTTTTAGTTTTTAACCCGAGTAGCTGTTATGCTATCCAATTTTCTATAAAATGATTTCAAAATGAAATGAAAATTTTTAATAGTGTGTTATGACTAATATAATGCCAGTATATTTGAAAGATAAGAAATAAATAGATCGATATGCTAAATACAATGAAAACACTAAGTGTTAAACAAATGAAATACAAGAGAAGTTTTAGGATGGGTGGCCATATAGGAAGTTAGCATCCTTATTGGGTTTCTTTAGAAATTATGTAAGGGGGTTACATTGAGTGGTATTAGAGGCTTATTGTGCTTTCTTTTATAGTTATATGATAAGTGAAACCACTTTGCCTAAACAAGGGGATGAGGTAATAAGCTATACTGTGATGACTATACAAGGAGCAGAAGCAAGTGCTAATATATTAGTGCCTAGTGATACAGTGTATCAACCACAGGCACAAGCTTAGGTTCTACTAGTATTATTACAGTAGATAATGGACCTGTTGAGGCATACCACTATAGTTGCTGCACCACCACTAGCTCTAGCACCACTACCAATATCTCTGTAGAAAACTTATTTAGAAAGAGTGAAAAAGATAAGGGCATTAGATTTTGAGGGCACTACTGATGATGATGCCATGAAAGTTGAGTATTGGTTAGAGAGAATGACTAGAATTTTAAAGTAATTGGAGTCTACTCCAGAAGAGAATTTGAAATGTGCTACTCCACTGCTTTAAGCAAAACCATTCCACTAGTGGGAGACCACTAAAAAGAGAAAGGCAGTTGTTGATCTTACCTGGGACTATTTTCTTAAAGAGTTCCAAAAAAGATACATTTTAAAGACACACATGGATAGAAAAAGGCAAGAGTTTATAGATTTGAAGAAAAGGTGTAACATCCCTTGCCTATTATCGAAGAAAACAGGCAAAGTGTGCTACTTCTCATGAGGTCACCCGTCCTTGGATTTTGCCAAGAGCCTTTCATTTAACTTCTACTCGGGTTTCTCCTATTCAGTATGGAAATTTTATTTAATGGTTTCAGTGGTCTGTGGTGAACCTCCCAAGTATATAACACTCACATGCCTGATCTTACTGCCAAATGTCAACCTAAGATGTTATTATAACTAGGAGTTCATTATACATAACTATAGACTATCACACTAGCTGACCAGACATCGTGTCAGTTAACTACCCATAGCAACATGCATGAGTGCCTCTATTTACTAAAACATCATAATTTAATAAGACAATATTATACCTAGATAGTCTTTGGCTGTACTATTGGTTGTCCTCATCATGCCTTCTAAATCTATCACTTGAACATCGAACACTCGATATGCTAAGTATGCACTCAGTGGTGAATTTAACCAAACATACCATTTATCATAATTGTAAGCATACACACAAAAATCTCCTAACATCTTGTACTTATTACTTTCAATCTCTCTATTAAGGTTCCTTGTTATGATTATTTATTTATCGATTTATATTACATCAACTGGACTCTTAACGTAAGGTTACAGATGCTACTTCCTCTTTACTTACCATTTCATTTCTACTCAATTGTGATTCATACTAATATACTTCTATACTAATTACTCTTCCAATACTTAAGTTACCCACTTACATGGTTTATCCACCTGTTCTCATCATTTCCTGATCAATCTATCTAATTAAGCCCTTTTCTATCTGATGTATATAGAAGTTACTATTAGCTTTACTTAAATTATGTGATTCTTTCTACGTTTGTCTAGGAAAGCCTTATGGTTTATTTACTTTTTATACCTTATTTCTCTATGTATATTTTCTATGTTTAATCGCCATTCCATTAGTCTTTTACGTTTTTTTAGGAATCTTATAAAGATTACATACGTCTATTTAGTCTCTTTTTATAGCTTATCTTTTGTTCTTAATGTATTTGCTCATAGGATATCTCAATTATGATAATTAAGATCCTAGTTCTTTCATTAATATTATTAAATCCATTCAAGTTCTTTAATTCATTCAATTATACCCCCAAGGTCTAGGAAGAACTCCTAAACACTAGATAATGGGAACCACAATGTGTAGTAGCCCCTATTTTGGGCCTCAACAGCTGTACCTACCCAGTTCGAGAACCAGACAAAATGTCAAGCTGTATAGTGTCCCACATTTTGGACCTCGGTGTTTTTACGCACCCTTCACTAGATAGCAGGGATTAGTTCTTAAGAAACTCCCAATATCGAAAAGGCAGATTGTAGGGATTAATCCATGGACCTCTCAATATCTATAAAAGGGATAGTAGGGATTAACCCCATGGGACCTACTAATATCCTAATACAAATCATCACAATAATATAACTGGTGGATAGTAGGGATTAGCCCCGTGGGACCTCCCAATATCCACAAATGGGTAGCAAGGATCAGTCAGTAGACCTCTTAATACCTATGAGTCGGTAGCAGGGATTAGCCTATAAGCCTCCCAATACCTGGAGCGTGCAGGCTCAAATCAATATTCAGCGGCTGCACCTACCATGAACAAGCTAAAATCCATACAGACTCAATCTCTAGCAGCTACTAATCCCTAGTTAACCAATCAACCAATCAAGTGCATACTCAACCAATAACCCACGTTCGCTTTTTATTACTTTTACAACCATTAGGTTCATTATTTAGATTATCCATAATAAAACATATTATCTTCATTGGTCATCTTGATTCATTTATTAATTAAATTCCATTTAATATCCTTCTAGTTTCATCAAGTTATCATATTCTCAAATCAGGTTCCATTTTGGTCATTAATATCATTTGATTATCTTTTAGCTCCTTTTGTAACTGGTTTTGGTTTCTCTCTTCTGCCAATATATACTTAATTTACCTAACTTCCATGTATCCCAAAATATTATATTCCATGGATTTAGGTTACTTATTTCTTGCATTATATTACAATAACTTAGTTCCTAGATTTAACAATTTACTCTCATTGTTATTATAATTATAATAATATTTATTTTCTACATTGTTTGATAATTTGGTCAATATAACTTTATAGAATTCCTTACAATAATTACACCATACACATATATTTAAGTCTCTGTTAATTATAATCTCCATTTATATCCTGAGTTCCACAAAGTTGGTATTAATGGTTTTCTTAATTTCTGCCCATGCATTATTTGTGTATTAATAATTTCTTACCTTATCTTATAATTTATTCCTTCAGCCTTTTTAACAAATTTGTAGTTCTGTTTCCATTTCTATCTCTTAATTAGACCAACCAATCATCTTTTATTTCCACCAATTATTTATTTACATTATGTTCAAGTTGATAAGACACGGTTATTAGCTTAGTTCATTTGACTATATTTTTAGATAGTTACAGATCATTGTCATTTTTCCTAAATAGTTATAGGTCCTTTTTACATAAAAGTTAATATTCATTTGGTAACTTTTCCTCACCAACCTCTTAGTCAATTTCTTTCTTCTTTCACCTCAACCCATTATACCCTAAAATACTCTATACCATCCAACATTAACCTATCTTAACATACTTATCCATCTTTTCAACTCCTATAATCTTAAGCAACCTATTGCAATTAAACTCTTATTCCTTCACCTAATATTTTTCATTTTACTTATCACATGCCTTGTTATTATATGTCTACCTTACATATATCATTTCTATATCACACATTTCTAATTCCTTTCACCTAACCATACTATTTCTTACTCATTCCATATCACTCACATGTTATACATCATATTACCATCCTAACATCCCATGCCTTCATGCCATACATACATACTCATACCATGGCAGACATAACATACACCTAATCATGCATGAATCACATGCCTAAACATATTTTCCACATCCAAATCACAACCATATCATCATATATCCTTAAATTACACATTTTAGCATTCATTTCACATTCACATCAACATAAACACCCATACAACTAACAGTTATATATACACACCCTAAACTTCAATCAAAATTTTTCCTAACATATAAAGTATGTTTCAATTAATTCACTTATAGTGGGCTCCTGGTCATATCGAAGCCATTCCAAAACCATCAAATCCATCTTTCTCCAGTTTTATCCATCATTTCTCAAATTTCCATATTAGGGTTCCACCTTGGAAAATTCCTACAAAATTATACATAGCTCCAAATTGAAACCTCTCTTCATGAATAACATCCACACCTCAAATACTCCCTAAGAAAAAAAAGAAACTTTGGAAAGAATCACATACTTACAAAAAGGGAACTATTCATCAAGTGCTTATATCTCTATTTTTGGACATCATTTTCCACTTCTGTCAGTTGGAATAGATTTAGGGAGTTATAGAGTTCAAGAACTATATAAATTTTAAGGGATTTTGGGATGGGAGGAGAGAGAAAAAAGCAAAAATGGGAAGAGGTTCCATGGCTAAATGGCATTTGCCATTTTTGGTAGAGGGAGGAGGAGAGTTCTCTTTTATTCTATATACATGCAAATATGTCCACTTAGGTGCATTCGCAAAGTGTTTTGCCATGATCGCGCCACTTATCAATCAGACGGCCCAAATTAATTCTATTTGGTTTTAAACTTTAAAAATTCCAAATAATATCTCTAGACTTCTAAAAATACTCGATTATATTCATTAAGGGTCCCATAAAATTTTAGCCCAAAACTCCTTCGGGAGCTAGGGTTACTATTCACATGCATAATTCAAAAATTTTGAAAAAAATATCAAATGACCTTAGAATATTAAAATTCCTTTTCCAATAGACTTATTAAAATTTTTAAGCTTTAGGGTATGATATTTTTGGGTCTGTTCTGGCACTTCCCAAAGTTATCTCGGCACAACCCCAACTAAGGTCATTATTCATCAATTCTCATCCCCAAATGATTTGTTAGTTTTGCTAAAATTTTTAATTCATCCTTTTTCATCACTTTTTGGTTGGTCAAAGTTTGATTGACCAAAACCCCTTTCGACTGCTAAGTTGCCCTTCAATGCTCTGAATGTCACTGTGTCGAGCTTAGGGGTACTGTTCAACAAACAATAATTTTTCAGGTGTTACAAAGGGAGAAAGTCTGTGTTCGAGTATAAGAAAGACTTTGCTCAGTTAAATAGATACATAAAGGAGTATTTGCCCACTGAAGAGGCCCAATGCAAGAAATTTGAAAAAGGTCTTAATGCTGAACTAGGAATACATAAATCAAACACGAAGATTAGAGAATTTTCTATATTAATATCTACAACATATGTGATGGAAGAAATGATGAAAGAAAAAAGAGAATTGTTTTAGAGAAAGAGATAATTTTTAGTTGGCCAAGCTAGTTCTGCACCTGAGAGAGGAAAGAAGCAAAAAGAATATTAGACCAGACAATAATCACATAGGTAAGGCTAGTCACAAAGACAGGGCCAAAATTAAAGGAAGGTTTAGGCTTTACAGTTTAGGCCATGACTTTCTAAGCAAGCCTCTAGTGCTTCGGGGCTTGTTGTTAGAAATTAACCTTCAAAATGTTTGATTTGTAAAAAGAAGCATCAAGGAGAATATTGGTTCTCAAAGAAAGGTGAATGCTTTATATATGGTTCGAGGGAACATTACCAGAGAGATTACCCACAGAAGCTAGCTAGTGTATAAGCTTTATCACCAGCAATTAGTAGAGGCTAAAGAGATGATAATAATGATAAGGCAGGCTCGAGTCAGAGGACCAGAATTGAGACATGAGCTCCAGCTCATCAGTATGCAATTTGAGCTCATGAGAAAGTTAAAGCATCAGATGTGATTACCGGTACATTCTATTTACTTGACTCTCTTGTATTTGCATTAATAGATTTAGGATATACACATTCATATCTATATATATATTGCATAAGAATTAGATAGAGGATTAGACTTTAAACCTATAGATGTAGACATCTTAGTCAACAATTCGATTGGATAGAGTGTGACATTAAACCTAATCTATAAGTGTTATCCTCTGATGATTCGAGATAAAGTGTTTTTAGTTGACCTTATTAAACTTCCCTTCTATGAGTTCAATGTTATTTTAGGCATGAACTAGTTGTCTTGTGACACCCCCT
>CANXYI011519371.1:0-13717 GCA_948208565.1 Hura crepitans
ACCCATCCAACTCAAATCTCAAGCATCTACCAAGCATATTATAGGAAGAGATATTGTAGAAGTACATAAAAATAACCATGCATACTTAAAAAGTTTATAGATAACTTTTAAAGAGTTACAAATTAACTACTTTCCATATTAGGCCCAATCCTTCAAGATTATACAAGAGTGCCTCTATATGACATACATCCCATAATTTCACATAGCAAATAAAATACCAAAAATGAAATACTTCTCTTGATCTTCTTTGGATATTAAGGCTTTAAATCTAATATGGTCCTTAAAACTACACTTTGCAAATAAAAATGATGTGCTAAGTGAATTTTTTAGTGGTGTAATCAAGATAATATACATATAAAGCCACATGCAATCGTACATTTATAAAATTCACAATACAAAGATAATAAATGCAACATGGTAATTATTTCAGATCAATAACTCTATATCTTATAATAGTTCATGCATAACACAATTGTCCAAAACATCAAAACTATAAGATCAACCATTATAGTGTACCTACTTTATAAACTAGATATCAAACAATTCAACTTTAATGCTTAAAAAATCTCGATGTTATGAATAGTACTTCCTAGGACATGAATAATATTTTCTAAGGCTAGGGACACTAACTTTACTGAATGAAAGTACTAATTATTAGATAATTATGAGTGAAATTTAAAGTCAAAATGAGGTCGCTTAAGTGGTTTAAAATGATTGCAAAGTTTTTATGGCAGTGTCAAGTGAATAGTAACCTAGTTTTAGTTAAATATTAAAATATTCAAAAGTTGCTTAAAAAATTTTAGGATTTATACAACTTGAAACTTAAAAAATTCTAATTTGGCCATTGGCACTAGAATTAGAATTTTTAGATATCGAAAAGTAATTTTTCTAAAATCAGGTAACATTAAAACTAGTGAATTTAATCATTTCATTTTTTAAGCTTTGATTTTTAGATGAGTGTGGGGCAAAATAAAAGTGAATTTTAAAAATAAAATGGGAAATTAATGGGGTTTATAAAAAGGAGAAAAATTAAGGAAAAAGAGGAGAAAATGCAATTAAAAATAAATAATTTTTGGAAAAATATAAAAGGTATCAAACACTCATAAAAGCTAACATTTCCTTCTATCTCCCCCTCTCTCTCTCCTCTAAGAAAGACAATAGCTTTCTCTCTCTAAAAACCATTAAAAATATTTCTAAAGCCCCCACACTTTTTAACACCTCTCGAAAGTGGAATATGTGGAAAGAAATGCTCAAAATTCTTGATTTTTTACCCTCATGAACAGTAACCAATTTTGGTTCAGGTGAGTTTTTTTTACTTCTAATATTTTTCCTAGGTTTTATAGGTACCTAAGAGCATCTATATGATTTTAGATTTTTATTTAGTGTATCGGTTGATTTATTATGAATTTTTTTAAGGTTTTTCTATTTTATGTTAGGAAATTCCAACCAAAATCGAGACAAGGGGAAATCAAAGGTGTATACAGGCCTCAGGGTTTGATTTTGACCTCATCAGTATGTGTAATCAAAATAAAATATGCATTAATCATTTATGAGCATCAAATTCCATAATACAGCTAATAATGAATAAATGGTCATAAATGTATAATGTATTAAATGTGAGGCATTTATTATGTTATATGGCTTTAATAATAAGTAATTAGAAGTTTTATATAATAAGAATTGAATGGGAATAATAGGATGTACATATTATGCTTGAATCTCCCTAATGTACATAATATGGAGAAAATGAGGTCTAAAGTGCTTAATGTAACATTTGAGCCTAACTAAGAATAAAATGATTGTATTCCATGTTTCTAACATATATGGGGATGAATGAAATTGTGGAAATACATTTGGAATGAAAATGCTCATAGTATGCTTTATTAGGCAAAATAGTCATAAAATGGAAAATGATATCAATTACGCATATATGGACATTACTCATGTTTTTATACATGTCTAGTGTGCTTTGCATTATGTATGATGGTTATATGCTATTTGAGGCCCTTTAATATGTGTTGGCCAAATGGGTTTTGAGGCTAACCATGGGTGTGACTTGAAAGTTAAATTGGTTTTGAAAAGGGCTAAGTGTTGGATAAAAAAAATGAGAACTTGGTGTAATTTGGAAATGATACAAAGCAATATGTATGTAAGAGTGATTATGTCCATAAATGTATGACTAATATGTTATTATGGTTGAATGGAAATAATGGCAATGATACATATAATTAGAAAGTATCTTAAAGTAAAAGTAAAATGATAATGGCTAAAAAGCTTAACGGCCGAATAGTCTTTGGGCCATATGAGTTTATATATTAAGTTATGTGCATGTTATGGCATATGTAGATGTAAATTATGTCCATGCATATTGTGTTAATGGCTAATGTGATTTATGCATAAATGGTATGTGTGGCCAAATGGCATCATGAAAGGATAGGTGCATGAGAACTCACGAAATATGTGAAATGGTGTGTATACATGTCATAATCATTATATTCAACAATAAACATGAATGATATCACGCACGAATGAAGTTTAAGACAAAAATGGACCTTAAGCATAATGTGAGCCTAAAAGTGGTGCTTAAATCTAAATATGCCATAATATGAGTAATTTGATGAGTATTAATGCATAGTGTGTCTTGAATGAACTTATGCCCTCAAAATGTATATAAAAATGGCAAATATATAGTAATAACCATTAATGGTACAAAAGTGATGTTTAAAATTATGTATAGCATCAATATGGCATAGATGTAGATTTATATAAGCATGATTGCTCAAAAAGATGTTTTCGATACAATTAACTAGTTTTGGTAATTTGATTGCTAAAATAAGTAAGTTAAAACTATATATGCTTATGTAATAAGGTGAAACTAAAACATATTAATTTTAGCCCGTGTGATGCAATAACCTAGAAATGGATAGGTTGACCAATCAGCTAGGGGATGTAGTAGCTACGAAGGTACTTTTATGCCTAGATTATAAGATGTCTCACTTATAGATTTATATTGTTATCTTTGGATCCATGCGGGTGTAGCCGCTATAAAGTCCCTTAGGGGCCATTGCACAATTATATGTGGGTGTAGCCGTATAAGCCTTGATAGGTACTGCACAACCTTTTATATGCTAATGCAACTGCCTTCAAGTCTAAAATATGGGCTGCTACACTTTTATTGATCCTATTATCCATAGGTTTGGGGTTATTCAAAATGGGCTTAAACTAATAAGGCAAATACATATAATAACCTATAATGTGTGCTATGATAGTTAAAATGGTAGTTTTATGCATGTGTAACATGATGTCAAATTATTGGTAATAAATACTCAATTCTGGATTGTATGCTTGCCCTATATGTGTGGTATGACTTCAATTAGACATGATGAATGTCTTATGATCATAAATATGCCACATCATAATCTGCATGAGTACCATGTAAGATATGGAATTATTTATGCATAAATATGAATTGCATATAAATGGTATTTGAATAAAGTCTTTAGCATAAGTTATTTTGTTTACACTACTAAGTATTGGCTTAGCATGTCGTTTGTTTGTGATGCATAGGAAAAAAGGCATTTTGAGACTCAAACCTCGAGACATCGAGGTTATCAAAAGAAGGCTTTTCTTTTCATAATTAATATGTACATATAATACAATTGTGTGATGTATAGGTTGCACTCAATGTTGTACTGTAAGGGAAATAAGCCTAAAGCTATATTTAAGTATTTCTTTTAGATTTCAAAATTTGTAAAGTCTTAGAAACTATTCAAAATTTTGTGTTATTTTATGATCTCTTTTTGAGGTTGAGATAACTTGATATTGTGTTTGTGTGCTATTGGAGTGATGCAAGGATCACATAGAGGTTGTAAAAGTGTGTGGATGATTTAGAAGTGTATTTTTTATCATACAAGTTACTATTCACAAATTTGGGATAGTGCTCAATACAACTATTATACTACCAAAATTTTGGCATGACGATTCTTAATTTGTGAATATATAACACTGTTTGAAAATGTTTTTGAATGCCCATTTTTTCACAAGTGAAATTTTTAATAAGAATGTTTTATAACAAATAATAAAAGTAGTAAGTTTGAATTTTTTGATATGTGTGCACTCCTTAGTTAGGTTCAACGATCGGATCGAGTAAGGAGTATCACATTTAGTGGTATCAGAGCCATAGTTTAGGCATTCCTAGTTAACATATGAGTGCTTTAGAGTCTAGAGTATACATCACATAACTTTTGATGCCGAGGCTTATCTATAGATATTAGGTTTCTAAGGCTTCCATGTTTGGATTGCCTAATGATGATAAAAGGACAAAAAATCCTAATAAATAGGGATATTAAGATCCAGTTCAAAGATCTCAAAGTTTTCTTTAAAAATTTTACTTTAAGTCTATGATTAACCCAAAAAAATCTCGTGATGCAACTCGTAATGTGAGAAAATAGGCTACTATGGTGGGTTTAGGGCTCGGGTGAGACCTAACACTGATGACAAGGGGGTGCAGGGGGGCAAAGCCTTTTACAGTATGGATTAAAAAAAATCAAAGTTTTGAAAAACAACCATTTTAGCAAAGAAAATGGCCATTTTACTTACCAAAACGACTGTTTTCGTCAAAATGACTGTTACAAAGGGGAAAATGGCTATTTTGGCAAAAATGGTCATTTTCACCTCTAAAATAGTCATTTTCTGCTTGGGATTCATGTTTAAATATTGAAAGTTGATTTTTCAAAAGAGAGGTCTTTTCTCGATATATGTATACTAAAAACTTGAAAAAGGCTTTCTAAACACCGTTTTTATATTTCTTGAAGGTTTTCTGCACCATATTTCAACCTTTTCAAGATATTTTTTTAAAGGTAAATATACACAGTGGGTCGACCGACCTTTCTCCCATTTCTTTTATTTTTCTTTATTTTTTTTATCCATCTGCTAGATGTGATAATTTATTATTTGTACATTATTGTTGTTGTATTTATTTGATTGTTTATTTCATTTTATTTTTATTCATCTTGCAATTTTACTTTGTATACTAATATCTTAATTTTACTGTGATGCTAGTTGTTTGATTTATTGGGAATTGATTATCTTTTCTTTCTACATTTCATTAAACCTCGGTCTAGTAGCCTTTTACCACCCTTTTATTTTTATTTCTTTCTCATTTCTATTGCTTTTATTTTGCTTTTTATTTTCTCCTACTTATTCTTTTTATCATTGTTCTTTTTATTTATTTATTTAGATTGTATTTTAGGATCCTTCAAATGTAATTTTATTTTTATTTGGTTAGAATGTAATTTAGGTAATTGCCATGTAATCTATATCTATTTGGATTATTTCCCTATATATTCCATGAATGTTGTAATAGGTAGAAAATGATTTTTGCACATTATAAAAATAATTAAAATCATTTTGTTCTTAATTAATTGGTTTTTTTTTTAAATAAAATGGATTTTAATTTTTCCTTAATAAAAGTCACAATAATAAAATTTGTTTTCTAAAAATGGACATGTTAGAACCAAAGTTCTCAACACAATCAATTATCCGATTTCATGTGTATGATATTTTAATTTTGAAGCACTTTATTTATTTCTGTAAAGATGTTTTGTTATTCCTTCTTTGTGAACATATGATTTATTTTAATTATAAAACCTGCTTAAGAAAAAGGATAATATTATAAATTCAAATCAAAATTCCATATTAAGTTGAGGTATAAATAAGAGTATAGTTTTGAACCACTATAGTTTTGGCCCTACAAGGTATTTCCCAACTTCGATTGGGTGGTTACTCCTACCTTGTGGTGCCCAACTCGCTCTTTTTAGGCTAATAAAATAGGAATGACTTAGGAATCCTTTAATTCCCTTCTTGTCTTTTAGGACTTAAAGAGTGAGATTTAAGTCGAGTTTTTGGTTGTTTTGATTTGACCGACCCTGGAAAGGAAAGGATGTGAATAGTGGCGACTCCGCTGGGGACACCATGAGACCATGCTCTAAAAGTACCTCAAATTAATATGGAACTTCATGTTTTGAATTTATAATATTATTCTTTTTCAAAATTGCATTACATGTTAGAGGTTTAGAATAAGTTAGGCATCCTTTTTATATCCTGATGTCATTTTGAAGCATGAACACAATTTCACTCAAATTGGAAGATTGTTAGAGGTGGCATCAAATCCAAGCCTCATACCTATAAGGTATATGAAATAGTGAACCAATCAGTCATATGCTCATGATGAGATAGACCCGTTGTGGAGGGGCCATGCTCGAATGACCATAATTTGCATGACCTAATCATGAGCCTATGTAATAACCATTAGCAACTTCCTTAGGTACCCTAATTAATGATACATTATGTGCTATATGGGCCAATATACATAAAATATGGCTTAATCATCTCAAAATGCTATTGAATCCATTGGGCCTTTTCTAACTGGAATGGGCTGGACCTCATATCTCAGCTTGATTAAACATATCCAACATATATGGGCAAAATATCTTACATGCACTTTTTTTATGAGAGAAATAATGTTTAGCTATATGTTGTTCATTATTCAAATTTGTTGAGGTCTCTGATGTCCCGTAGGTAAGCCCTTGTAGGAAAAAACACATAGACCTTGTATGTGGGAAGTGATAAGGTTGGAAGGTTCTTGTATTCACTAATGTGTATCTTTCTTATTTTTATATACATATATATAATACTGTAAACCCGCATCATTGTGAAAGCCTATCATTTTCACTCATGTATAGCCATGCTAGTTTGCACATATATATATATACATACATGTATAAGTAACCTTTTATCCATACATAGCATATACCTCTATATTAATGCCATGCATAAATGCATCAACATATACCAAATAGATTTTCATAGGATCACTCATGCATCCATTAAGTATACATAGCCTTTTAGACATGCATGTAGTGTCTATCATACATTATGGCTCATTTTATATATACATGCATTATGCTAGTCCATGCATTGTAGTTCATGCATTGTAATCCATCAGAAGAGATCATCCATATATGCATACACTTAGCATCCTATCATGTCATGCACCTATCACACATAACCACTATTTTAGTACATTTTTGTATCCATGATGCATCACACTATATAGAAATCTATCTCATACATCCTCATCCAGTGAATCATATACATATGCATTCCATAACACTACATAATTCTTAACATCATTGTACATAAGTTGTCATGCATCTTCATTTCATGCATTTTAAGTATGCATCTATAGGTTATTTACACCACTATGAAATAATTGTTTATTATAATAGAATATCATTTTATTTGCACTAGTTGTATAACAACCATGCATTGCATTAATTATTTGTACAACTATGATGTATAATGCCATTTTTTTAGGAGTTGCATATAAATATCTTTAGCCCCATTTACTCCTTATCCATTCATTTTACTCACATATGCATCAAGGAGGCCTTTATACACATTTTGGCATTACGTACATTATATGAACTGCATATCAAGTTGCATACATGCATTACATTTAAAGAACTTTATTGCATCACACTTATTTCACGCTTATACACTTAAAAATCATCCACCATCCATATACATTTACATTATAGTGGTCAATCATACACATGTATACATACATCAATAGCATATACATCATCATCATCTTTTAGTCAATTAGGCAAAAACATGCATCACACTTATTCATTACTTCTTTGCGTACAATGTGCATCATATAGTAGACATACATATTACAAGAAGTTATACAGCATAACACATGCATCACTAAATGTGCATTACATCATGCATAATATATGTAAGTAAAAGCTCTCTTTATCAACTAGGCATACACAACACATACTTAAGCATATATAGGAAATGCATCCATGCATTCATGTATCATACTGCTTGGATCATGCATCATAAACCCATATGTTAGGAATTATGCATTATGCTAATTGTTTATGTGTATGTCTTTTTTAGATCATTCTTTTCTTGAACTCACTAACCAATACTCCACTACTTCCCCATCTAAAAGATCATTTCACTCTAACCCCTAACTCACTTCTACCTCTAACTATGGCTGATGATCAAGATGCCCCAGTGTCTTAAAAGGAATTAATCATTACATTGGATCACTTTAGTCAAGAAATGCTAGCAATTACCATAGTGGTATTGGCTAGGAATGCTCTTAAGGCTAAGAAAGGAGATCAAGATGCTCCTCTCACATGCAAAGATTTCTTTGAGGCTCTTATAGTTTTTAAGCAAGAAGTATTACAAGTTGTTAATCATGTCATAGCTAATGCAGTACTTGATGCTCATTATCTTAAGAGCAATAAAATAAAGAAAGAGTATCTGAGCAAGAAAATGTCCCACTTTACTAGAATTAGCTCCACCAACACTCTAACAATCAATAATGAAGGCCAGCTCAACTTGATTAATTGTCATGGCATTTTAAGAGATTGGTACTAAAATAAAAGTTGCAACCTCTTTTATTTCAATTAGCTAGAAGTCAAAACAAGCTAAGCCATCACTTTGATCTTTTTTGTGAATATCACTAACATATGGGTCATCACATAGATGAATGTTGGACTTTTCATGTTGTTATTTAGGAAATCACCAATGAAGAGTGAACCTTACCCACTAGTTTCCTTATCATGACAAAGTTTCAAGCCTATACCCAAATCTTTCTTTTGTGTTTTTAAGAATGCTTTGTGCTTAAGAACATATCCTAGAATTTGGAAACTTCACCTTTTCTCTTTTCAATAAAATGTTCCTACTTTTTATTTCCTTTGTATGATGTTTTGCATGTAATAGCATGCACATTGATAATCATTACATGTGTGACATTAATTCAATTATGACTAGTTTGTTTAATCTTGGCATATTTAAGCATCTTAGATCACATTTCCTATAACTCTTAATAAGGGAGAAGAGAGATAAAAAAAAGAAAAAAGAAAGAAAAGAGGACTCTATCATATAGTGAGCTACTAAATTAAAGGAACTTATGGGTTCAAAAGATTAAAAGAAAAGACTAGCAAATAAGTTGTGCATATGGCATTAAAATTTCAACTTAGTCAACATTTTATCAAATCTAAGCCTTAAATCCAAGATATCTGACACCTTCTCTCCTTATTACCCATAATCTTTCATAATGCTACCTTAGATCAATTTTTAATTAGCCTTAATGGCTAAATAAACCCTAGGATTAGCTTTACAGTTAAGCCCATAGGCACATATGAAGTCTGCTAAAAGTAGTCTATGATTTTTTAGACTAGGCTCTTGACATAAGCAATAAAATCATCACATGAAGGGATCTAATTTGATAGTTCCAGCTAGGCTTTTAAATACTTTTTTTCATGCCAATGTCAAGTCAAATACCATTCTAAAAAGGGGGGTCTCAAAATAATTATTTCACACCATAAGGGCAACCCAAAATTGTTGGCTTTCCCTGAATAGCCCTTTATAAATGCTATAAGTTCAAGGATCCTCTTTTTAATAATTGAGAGAATCTGGCATTACCTATGGAAGTGAAAAGTTTTAATCAAAGACTTATGCCAAGTTGAGATATCATTAATTGCATCAAGGTTGTATCAAGCTTAGTAATCCCATTCATCAACAGGGTACACACCTTAAAAAAAAAGAAAAGAAGAAAAAAAGGAAAAAAATTAAAATGAAAGTAACAATCCTTGCTAGGTCGAAAACCTTTTGAAATAGCTTAAGCAAAAGTTACAGGAATTGAGAGAAAATATTCAACCCTGAAAACCCTAGTGGCAGGTTGATAACAGGATTTTAATATAATAAGGTCCAAGATGTTTAGATGTTGAAATTAAGTGAACCATGTTTAATTACATTAAATGTCTTTGTGGTAATTATCTTTGTGCACTTATGCTGCCAAATGGCAAGCTGTATCATAACCAAAAAAACCTTTCTTTACCCTATTCTTGTTATCTATCATACCACTAAACCTCATCGAAAAAATTTACCATGTGGTTCCTTCCTCTGAATAACCAACTTTCATGATAATTGTAAAAGGGTTAATCTTTAACAAGAATAGGCTATGCTAGTAAAAGTACACTACTAAGTGATTAAGGCATCAGAGCATAAAATTTTTATATGAGGCTTTGGGTGAAAAAAAAGAGAAGAAAAAAACCTTCTAGTGTGAAAACCTTCCTTCAAAAAGGTACATTAGGCAAAATTTAGGTAGCTCGCTAGTGTGAAAACCTCCTTCGAGAGAAACATTAGGCAAAAATTTAGGCACCCCCACTAATATGAAAACCTCCTTTGGGTGGTGCATTAGGAAAAAAAAAGAGTTTTGATCATTTATAGGGAAGTGAAGGCATCATTGATCAATGACAAAAGGTCCAGCTTAATTCTTGGCAACCATAAAATCTTATGCCACTCTAAATAAGAAATTTGATTCACTTTCAAATGAAAATGGACACTATCCTCAAAGACAACCAAAATTTAATTCTTTCCTATAATGAGCCTAAGGAAAGAGTTATCTCGAAGAAAATATTTTATGCTTGAAAATGCATTTGTAAATGCATTCATCAAGAGAGGTAAGTACATTCATCATTTATGTGTCTTCATTCAGCACATCAAATAAGTGCATTTAACACATGCATCATTCAACAAACATGCATTTTTCATCATCATCATTCATACATTTATACATTAGTGTTAGTCCATTCATATAGGCATCAACATTATATCATAACCAGTTTATACATATACATTTTAGTTATGCCTTAATGTGTACATACCCTTTCATCCACACATTTGACTCATGAATTCAATTACAAAGGCTCATATTCAATGTTCATCACACATGATTACATATTGCACAAATATACATGTAGCAAAAAATGAAAATGAAAAAATAAAGAAGAAGAGGTTGGGTAAACATCCCCATGCATTAGTGTCATGCCATACATTACTTGTGAAGAAATTAGGTTTATCTCATCTATATCATAGACATGTTTACATAGTATAAATAACACATACATGCATATACACTATATAAAAAGGTTTCATGGTTGCAAATATGCACATTCACACATGTATTAGGCTTGTACATACATGCATACATGTATAAAACCCTATCATTCATTCATCCTCCATAAAATTAGGCATATTTATCAATATGTTCACCCTTCTATGCATTAGATACTCACATCTAGCCTATGTATTCAATTTTCATCTTTGGCATACATGCATGCATATAGCTTTGTATAAATATTACGGACATTTGTATTTACATAAGCATTTATACTCGGAGTTGCACTGAACATACATACAGCATGCATGTGCTTTTACTCCATATCAAAACAAATTGGTTTGTGGAAGCAACAAAGGCAAAAGTATGTTGTTTGGATGAAAAGGAAGTGAAGCATATTATGGAAGAGATACATTCAAGATCTATGTACACATTGATTGGCAAGAAGCCCAGAATAGCTATTTTCTCTGCGATTAAAATGATCAACTCTTAAGCTACAAATGAAATTTAGATGTCAAAAGAGCAAGCCCAAACACTAACCTAAGTTCAAGCATATGGTAGCTTTCAACTCACTTAATCATGAAGAAGTTGAGCACTTTAAGCACCTCTCTGCTGTCACCTTTATTAGCAAGCACTACCTCTTCACAAGATTTGGAAAATCAATAGGAGGTCATACGAAGGTTAAGCTACTAGTGGTGGTGATAGAGCAATTTTGAAGAGTAATATTTGTAGTAGTGAGAAAGTTTGAGGGTATATGATTTGGACACAAGGATCAAGGATAACTTCATGGTATATATCATTATATTCAATTAAAACTAAGATTTAGTCACTCCATGTCTCAAGACATCTACTCGAGCTTTAGCACTCCTTATATCTCTTTTTAATCTATCATTGTACATCATAGCATTAGGATACTAAAAACTATATTTCAAAAAGTAGATTGTTCATAAAATTGTCATTTATACTTTCAAGTTCCCTTTATTATTATGCAAAAAAAAATGATGATGAATCAATAACTAAGGCATAAAAAATAACAGAAAGAAAGAAAGAAAAAGCACTCACACACAACATGCATCTATTCTACAAATGATCTTTAATGACTAACACATTTCACCTCCTTTTTCTTCATAGGGGGCAAGCCAAATTTTCTATGCAAAATTATAAATGATTAGCCAAAAACTGTCCACCACCATTTGCTCATTTGCAAGGGGCAAGGATAATGACACACATTTAACAAAAATAAGTAATTTATTCAAACAAATTACATTAACTTCAGGTGTAATGTCTTTAGCACTACCTGAACCAAGTCAACTTTAGAAGCAATGTCTCCAGCACTATCTGAAGGAAAAATTAACTTCGGCTACAATGTCTCTAGCATTGCCTAAATCAAATCAACTTTGGGTGCAATATCTCCAAGCACTGCCTGAATTAAGTTAACTTCAAATGTAATGTCTCCAACATTGTCTAAAATAAAAACAAAATTGAGAAATTCATTCAAACAAATTACATCAACTTTAAGTGTAATGTCTTCAGCACTACTTGAACCAAGTCAACCTTAGATGTAATGTCTCTAGCATTATCTGAAGGAAAAATTAGCTATGACTGCAATGTTTCTAGCACCATTTGAATTAAGTCAACTTCATATGCAATGTCTCCAACACTGTCTAAAGGAAAAAATTAGCTTTGGGTGTAATGTCTCTAGCACTACTCGAATCCCAGCAACTTCAGATGCAACATCTCCAGCACCACCTAAACCAAGTCAACTTCAGATACAATGTCTCCAGCACTATTTGAAGGAAAAAAATTATGCAATGTCTCTAGCACTACTTGAACCAAGTCAACTTCAGATAGAATGTCTCCAACACTATTTAAAGGAAAAAATCAGCTTCGGATGCAATGTCTCTAGCACTGTCTAAAGAAATAAAAAATAAACTTTAGGTGCAATGTCTCCAGCACTGCTTGAATCTAGGAGTAATGTCTTTAGCGCTGCTTGAACCAAATAAACTTTAGATGCAATATCTCTAGCACTATCTGAAGGGAAAAATCAAATTTAAGTGTAATATCTCCAGCACTACCTAAGCCAAGTCAGCTTCAGATGCAACATATCTAGCACTATCTAAAACAAAAAAAATCAACATCAATTGTAATGTCTCCAGCACTGCCTGGATCCCATTAACTTTGATTCTAATGACTTTACTTCAAAACACATACAAAAAGGCCCCATATGGTATGTGTCTCTTTCTTTTTGAACATTGGGTCACCTCACACACTTCGTGGTCACCTCCCCAAAGTTGGGAGCAACTATAGACACTAGGTTTTTAGGGCTCCCATGTTCAAATTACCTAATGATGATGAAGGGACAAAAAAATCTTGATAAATAGTGATATTAATGTCTAGTTCGAAGATCTCAAAGTTTTCTTTAAAAATTTTACTTTAAGTCTCTGCCTGACCGAAAAAAATCTTATAATGCAACTCGAAATGCGAGAAAAACAAACATTTTTATTATGGGTTGAGGGCTTAAGCCTGCCTATCAACACTAACATCAAGGGGGTGCAAAGGGCGAAGCCCTCTACAGTATGGATTAAAAAAAATCAAAGTTTTGAAAAACAACCATTTTAGCAAAGAAAATGGCAATTTTACTTACCAAAACGACTGTTTTCGTCAAAATGACTGTTACAAAGGGGAAAATGGCTATTTTGGCAAAAATGGTCATTTTCACCTCTAAAATAG
>CANXYI011519377.1:0-10975 GCA_948208565.1 Hura crepitans
ACCTTAATTTCATGCTTCTAACCATCCTAAATCAAGGGTCACTAGCTTAGGCACCTAGAAGAAAAGGCTTTAGATTCACTTACTTAACTCTTTAAAGATGTCATTCCCATCTAAAGTCAAGCTTGTAGTCCATTTCCAGCAAGCATGGTAATCTTGTGCCTCCTCCAATGGCCACCAATTCCTCATACACACCACCACACAGATGTTAGCTATGATTCAACATAAAAAATAACCCAAAAAGCCCAAGAAATGAGGGAGATACAACCATAAACTCACCTTGGTGCCATGGTTCAAGACTATTCTGAACCAATTAGCTTGTTCAATTTTTTTCTCCTAAAGCACAACTTCTTTTGGGCTACTTCTTTTTCCTCGTAGTGCCTAACATCCAATGGAATTTTTAGCCACTAGAATCACCTCATTTGGCCACCAAAGAAAAAACTTATAGCCTAAATACAGAGGAGGTGGCATTAGCAATTTAGGCAGAAAGGGAGGAAAAAGAGCAAAATGAGTTTGTCTTTAACAAGTGGAAATCCACCTGTTACATGCCCTTTGCCACTTTGCATGGTTAGTCAACCACTTGGAATTATTGTGGGCCCCATTTTTACACCTTAAAATTGTCCCAAAAATTTCCAACCATTCCGATTTTTTGGCAAACTTAAAAAATTCATAGAAATTTACTCGAACCTCCAAAAATTATGCTATTTATTTAAAAATTCCTATTTTAATCCCCTCTACCTACTCATAAATTTTCATGGCCAAATTCTATCGATAAGGCAGTTTTTAGATTGCCTCAATTTATGTGCCTACCGAAAAAATTATGACATTTTACAAATGTCGTCCGATTCCAAAATTCTTTCACCATTAGACTCAGTGTGATTTTTTTAGCTTCAGGGTCCATTATTTTCAGGTCCATCTTAGCACATCCCAGGTCAATCTAAGGTCAAAAAGTTTTTATTACCTCAATAGGTAGCTTTCAGTCTGAAATAAATTATTGGTTCTGCTAAATTTTTAAAATTTGCCCATCTCATCTAATTAAGGCCCCTCAAAGTTTCATGACTTGTGCTACTTCCTCGATCTATGTGCAAGTGACTCAACATACTGAGTGCACTTCTCGAACCCTGTGGCACTATTCTCGGAGCCTTGAAATGCGAGTGTTACATTTCTTCCCCTTTTAAGAAAATTTCATCCTTGAATTTACTTGAAGCAAATGAAGTAAAATACTAAGCTTCCATTTGTTAGTCTAGCTCTCAGGTAATTTCCTTTGTTACTTTTATACCTCCATAGCACTGTAGCAGTGGTATGGATTCATTTATGCAACTATCTCATTTCATGACCCATACTTTATACTATTTCTTAGTCATAACTTATATCCAGCTGTTTCTCAATAGTTGTCATTAGAGTCATGTATAACCAAGGCAAGCATCCATACCCTTCAAATTTAGCAAGGGAAATAAGGCTAACTTTGCAAATTTCTTGAAACATAGTTCCTATCTCATAAAGTATTCACTTAATCAACACTTCTAAAGAAAAATTAAAGCCTAAGCTTAACCATCTAGTCATCATAACTCAACATTCAACCTTCTAGACACCTCAAGACATGAAGAAAGAGTTTAAAGTCCACTTACTACTTACTTACTATCAACTGAAATTATGAGGTCTTCCTCTCTTTAGCTTTGCTAATTATCTGAACCATTTACTTATCTCTCACCTGATTCTCTTCAATTTGCTGTCTAAAATTTGACCTTACTTGCAACTCTGCCATTGTTGCCTCTTTTGAAATAACTAGTAACCTGACATTCATAATCTCTCTAGGTCACCATAAATTTCCCTATACTTAGCCTCCACTATCACAGTAACTTTCACAGGTAGGTAGTCAATTAGGCTATCAAAATCCTAAATCAACTCTACCCAGCTTCTCTATCTTAAGTCCCTTCTCATGAGTAAAGGAATATGTCAAACTTTAATGATTTGTACCTATACCGTATTCTTCTTCAGACTACTAGTGCCATCATATGTTTTAACACAACCATTATAATAATTAGCCCTAAATCAGGGGTAAGATAATCCTTCTCTTGTGGCTTTAAGTATCTCAAAGCATTAGCCACTGCCTACCCATTCAACATTAACATCTAACAAGGTATTCAGTAAAACATCACTGCACACAACAAGGTCCTTACCCTGTTCAGGTTGAATCAGGATAGTAACCTTTGTTAACCTTTACTTCTACTTAGTAAAACTGTCTTAACATTTATTACCCCATACAATCCTCACCTCTTTTCTAATTAGTCCAATCAGAGGAGTAACAATAATGGAAGTCCTTTTGCAAGCCCTCTATAACCTCAACTATGCTTAAAAATTTTCTCATCTTAGTTACATTCTTAGAGGGTTTCAATTCCAACACTGCCTTACCTTTACTAGGGCCAAATTTTGACTCTCTCTATTGAGACTGGGTGGTTTAAAGAAAAACTTTATTTGCTGAATTCATACTTATTAAGTTGAGCATACAACCATCTTTCTTCTAGGGTCTATATCACAACCCTCAGATACTGTTCATACTCTTTTTGGTTCCTAGAATACATCAAAAGATCATCCAAGAATACTATTACCACTAGCTTACACAAAATTAAAAGCTTGCTCATTGCAATTTATAAAACTGCTAAGGCATTAGTAAGCCCCCATGACATCACCAAAGACTCATAGTGTCCTTACTGGGTCCTAGAAGAAATCTTAGTAATATCAACTTCCCTAAATTCTTAGTTGATAGTATCTAGATCTCAGATTAACTTTAAAAGGAAAAGGACTAGCCTCTCTCAAAGATCAAGACGATCATCCACTAGGACAGGGAATATTGATCCTACACAACCACTCTGTGCAAATACCTTTAAAGCAATGCACAACCTGAGTGATCTATCTTTCTTTCTCATAGACAGCTTAAACACTTATTGAGAAATTCTATTGGGTCTAATAAACCCTTATCATATAGCTCTTGCAGCTATACTCTCAGTGCCTTTATTTCAATAGATGCTCTCCTTTAAAGAATAATAAACACTGGAGCAATACCAGGATACACCTCTACTTCAGGGTCCAACTTTCTCCAAGATAATAACCCTGGTAACTTAATAAGAAGATATTAGAGAACTAAGCTTTAACTAATAGATATACTAGATCAGAATTAAATTAGTCTGATGAGTTCTTTAGGCCAAACATGCCTCTCTCCTCCTAAAGGAGTTATTATATCTTAATAACAAGGATACAATTGTTCCTAAGATTTCTCTCACCATTCACTATCTTTAACAATCTTCGTATAGCCTAGAGGGTTAACTTCCTAGGTTTACCTTTAATCATAGCCTAATACTTACTGAGTCACTCCATCCTAAAATTACCTCAATGTATTGAAATATAACTTAGTTAGACCAATAATAACCTATGCCTCTAAATCATGAGAGGCATCTTTTATACACCCTTTTTATAGTCACATATTGCCTGATAGGGCTGTTAACTCTAATGTCTGCATCAACTTGCTTAGGCCCTATCTATCTATTTTGTACTGGTGTAGTATATGCACAAATGGACATTAAATTAAGGCCTATCAAGGCCAAAACTAAAACAATAAATAACAACATGCCAGTCATACCATCTGGTGCTGCAGCCACTTTTTAGTTTCACTATACACTAACTAGTTGAAGCACAAGCCTTAATTCTAGCACCCTGACTAACATTAGACTACTCTCCTTTAGTGTATTTCTGACCCCTGCATTAGGGTGGAACATTAGATATCTATGCTTGAGCAACCTCTATCTATCCCTGAGAACATTCTCTTTGTAGTGGTCTCTAACACCACATTAGAGACATTCTTCTTACATGCCTCCTTTGCACTACTCCTAGTGCCTTTTCTAACAACAACCATATATGGGTGGTCCACTCCTAGTACCCTCTTTGGTACTAGAACCTGGATTGAAACTATGCCTATAACTGACCATCTCTCCTTATCTTACCAATCTGGTACTGCGCTGGGCTGTCCCATAATGCCCTACCTCTTTCTCTAAAAGAGGTCTCTTCTTACTGGTACCATTTCTTTCTGTCACATGCAATTAACACTATACTATCAAATCCCTCCTTCTAAGGTTTAGCTGTCTGTATCCTTGATTCTACATTCTGTCCTATAAGGAAGCTCTTATATTCTGTATATGTGTCATTGAAAATAATTTCCTCAATATACTTTGGAAATCTGGTAAGATCCTTTCATGTGTTACTTTTCACAGTACCAAGATAGGATTTCTCCTACCTATTATCTGCCAGTCACTCTTGACTCCTACTGCTAAGTAGTATAATAGGGTTCAAATGTTGATATATAACCTACTCTCTGTATACTATAGTTATCAAACCAATTAATTCTATAGCCCTCCTTCCAGTAACTAAACCAATCATTTCTATCTTACAGAAGACTTTCACTTTCTCAGCCTCAGACAACATAACAGTTTAGAGGAATTAAAACTTAACACTTTGATATCCATGTACTTTACCAAGGAACATCGAACCTTGGCTTTGATACCACCAAATGTGACACCCCCTAATGGATTCCCAAAGAAATCTAATAAGCAGTGCACTTCTCACTAGGTCACTCATGTTAAAATTTATCCTAAGGTCATTCATTTAACTTTTACTAATTTCTCTCTAGATTATTCTATCTTACTCCAAAATCACCTCAGTCAGTTCCTATAATCCATTTAGGTTAAAACTAAGCTGGTTTGGTCATTATAGAGAAAATTTAATCGTACTCAGGTATTACCTAAAAATTCGACAGCATAATAGCTGCCCGAGTCCTATCCCAAAATTTAAACAAGCCTATTAAACACTTTTATAAGTAAATCAAACACTTGGACCTATATGGTCCCCCATTCTCAGCCTATCATCATCATCTAACACACATAAAACACAGGCCTCAGGCCATATATGAACATGCATAAATATAGAGCCTCAGGCTCACATCAGCATAAACATCACATATATTCATTCATTCACCAAAAAAGAAATATAATCCCTTAATTTACATTAGTAAGTCATATTTGCTCAATTACATTACATTTCAAAGCCTAAATACATTTCCTACCCAGTTCTCACCTAAGTACATAGATATCTAACTGGACAATAATTTCATCCAAAGTCTTCACCTGTATCCTCTGAATTGCTGTCATCACACATTACAAGGTAGGTCCCGTTGTAGTGTACTTATGCACTAAAATTGGTATGTTGAGTATACAAGATACTCGGTGGTGAACTTAAAGCAATTTAATCATGTTATAATATTATTAATTTATCTGGATAGTTTAAGAATAATTTTTACTTAATTATATAACTTAATTATTCACTGGGGTGCCAAATTACTAAAATACCCTTAGGGTATTTATCTGGTTTGAAAATATCATATTTGACTCAAATAAATACTTTGAGACAAGTATTATTATTTTTAATCAGCAGGCTTTACCAAAAATTACTTTATTCACCCATTTGTGAAAATTTACCAAATTACCCTTCGACTGTATTTTTACTATCTTCTGAGTAAAAGTCCTTCAATAAGCTTAAACTTCAATCTTAATAATTATTTTGCTTATTACTTAACTGAGTTCTCAGTAACTGATCTGACACATCTGTGTAAAATGTCTAAAATGCCCTTTAGCTTGCATCTTATCAAAACTTAGGAAATATTATTCCATTATGCTTAATTTAATGTTTATAACCAGTCTAATTATTTACTTAATTTAATTCTCTGTCCCGACCAGAAAGATGACACTTTAAAACACTGGATCTTGTGGGATAATAAACTAGTGCAAGGGTCCCCATTTTAGACCTACGCTACTGCACCAGCATGTGTGCCATAATGGAGATCAGCCGTAGCCTCCCCAAACACAATAAAAATAATTGTGTGGCATAATAGAGATCAGCTAATAGGCCTCCCTAACCATAAATAAATATCAATAACTGGGTAACATAATGGAGATCAGTTCGTAGACCTCTCCAACCTCTAATAGATGCCATCAAGGACTCGGTGACATAATGGAGATTAGTCTGTAAACCTCTTCAGCCACTAATAAACTAGCAGCTATAAACCCTAAGTTGACCGATCAACCCATCCAGTAGGTGTCTAACAATGGGCCATGTAGATACCCATTTTCATCCGGCCTTAATAAGTATATCCTAAAATGAAAATAAATTAAGGGTGAGGGGTTGTATGCTACTCGTTAATAAAAGTCTTAGGGTGGTAACGATACTATTATTGATTAGTTTGCATGGAATTTATAGACTATACTACTTAATAACTATTATTATTATACTAAAAGCTTGAAGTTTAATTTACTTTATAATTGTTATTTGTTAATTACTTCTGAAAGAAATTACTTAAAAAAAGGGGATTATTATAGAGATAATTGGTATTATTTTATAAGACCTACAAATGTATTGTTAGTAATCATTTGACCTTATTTTGCATTGCTCAATTTTCATTATTGCATGGAAATGGAATATTAGGTCATATGAGTTTTCTTATTTAAACATGCCTAAATTATTAGAGAAATTAAGAACCAATAATGTATTGTATCAACTACTAAATTAATAATAATAACTAAGTACAAATAAAATAATAATAATGATGAATAAAAATAAAAGATAAGTGATAAATTAATTAACTAGCAATAATTAATTACAACAAATTAAATTAATTATAACAAAAAAAAAGGAAAATAAAACTAATAACTAATTACTAATTACACAAAAAATAAATACTAAGAATAATTATAGCAAATTAAAAAAAATTAAGTAACGATAATTAATTACAAAATTACAATAATAATAATATTAATTACAAGAATAATAAATAAATGGATAAATAAATAAAAGAGTACATAATTAGAAGGAAAAAAGAGCTGCTGGGCTAAAACTGCCTAAGCCTAACTCTGTAGCCCAAATAACAGCAATCTACAACCCAATCCCAGCAGTAGTCTGCAGACAAGAAAGCAGCCCACAGCCAGCAGCCCACTCTAAAAAAATCTATACCTACAGATAAAAAATAATAATATAGTGGTGAAGGGGATTGTATTCAATAATAAAAAGGATGAGAGTAGGGATGGTTATAAATAGTTGTAAGTGGATGCATTAAACATAAAAAAAGAAGAAAAAAAAAGAGGGAAAAAAAGAAAAGAAAGATAAGAAAAAAAGAAAGAGAGAAGAGAGAGAGAGACAAGAAATAAAGAAACAAACACAAAAAAATAGGACTAAAAGTTTACAGAAAAAACTGAGTCAGGTAGCAGAAAGCAAGAAAGCAAAGAAGAAGAAAGTAAGCAAAAAAAAAAAAAAAAGACTACAAGAAGCAAAAATCACAAATAGAGAAAATATAAGAAAAATCAACATTCATCAACAAAACCAGCCAAGCAAGGTAATCTCTTTCTTTTTTTTCCGTGATTTTCTCTTAGATGTATTGAAGTCAGCCATGATTTCAATACATCCAAGGAATTCAGCTTGCATTCTCTTTTCTTTTGATTCATAAAGAAATCTAATCCTTAAGTGCTTTATGAAAGTCAACATGATTTTTATAAAGCATGAGGTTGGTTAGAAATGATCTAGAGATTTTGATAATAAACTGATAAAGCTAAAAAATATAAAAAAAAATATCCTTAGATTTATAGATTCATATATTTTGCTGATCTTGGTTCAACCTAAACAATCATTTTCCCTTAAAATAGGCCACTATTTGATGCATTAAGTAGATCCACTAAAGAAATGTTTAATGGGCAACTAATCATATCATTCTTGGAATGGTATGAATAAAACCAAAAAAAATTAATCTTATTTCCAGATTAATCATGCTGAAAACATAAGATTAATAGGTCACCAACAAATCAAGTATTCAAAATGCAAATATAGCAAATGTTACCTAGCATTTTAAGGGAACAACATATCTGGGACTGAACTCAAGCAATAATTTCATTTATTTCCCCTTAGTCATAATTGGACACAAGAATTTTTTTTTAGAAAAAGTAGTGTGAGAATAATAAAGGAGCAGTAAAGTTGTGAAAAATACTAAAAATTGGGGAAATAAGTATGATAAAATAGGAAGGCTTTAAGTACTTAGTCTTATAAAAAGGGAGCATGGACACAAATAAACACATGCAGAAAATTCCTAAAACCATCTACCAACACTCACAACCTAAGAAACAATAGATTTGTGCAAAGGTAAAATAAACTAGTAATGGATAAGAGAGCATAGCTGTAGTTTATAAGAAGTAACAAAGTTGAGCTGTAGTTTATAAGAAGTAACAAAGTTGATGTCTTTAGCTTCACCTGTATAAAAAAAATAATTAGCAGTTACCATCATAAAAAAAATAGAAGATCAAAAGAGCAGAATCAGAATAATCTAAAATATAAAAAAGGCGATCCATGAGAGGCTTAAAAAGTAATTCTTTCTAGCTATATAAGGCATGCATTGGGGGCAAAAGATTATGAAAATAGAAAATAAAAAACCAGAATTTAAAAACAAGTAGATTAGAGACAGATTTTGATAACTTCCTTGCAACTACATGAACAAAACAAGAAAGGCTTGAGTTGCCTTTGCAAGCGCAAACCCTTGTCATTAGTTGCGCAACACAAACAATGTTGGTCATAGTGGTATATGTTCATCTGAGGGAGAATTCAATGGCCTAATTTATAGCTTGCAATATCACATCCAACATGAAAGCATTCCATTAACAGAGGAAAAGGCAAATTTTTAGAGAAATCCAACAACTTGAAGGGACAAGAGGAAAAGTTATTGCTAATGTTGCCATGAAAACAAAAATTCAAGACTCATTAGGCTAGAAAGAAACTATTGAAGACTAGGTTAAAACTTATGGGTGTTGATTTGGACAGAGTAAGAAAGGAGCAACAGGCAATTTATGGAAGAATTACCCAGGTTGCTAGGCCCAACTTTGCCGAGTCTTTTAATATCTATAGGCTGACCTTCTTTGTCTACACCATAGAATAATAATGCCAAACTTCATCAATATTCATTAAATACAAAAATCCTGAAGAAATAGAAATATATTAAATCATCAGATAAAAGTTACAAAAAACTTGAAAACAGTGAACTGGTAAAATGATAGGATGAATAACTTTCAGTAGCAAGTCACTTCAAGTTGTAATTTTTATCTACCTACGGGGGCATCCTTACTTGCTATTACCTCAAATGTTGCTAGTATAGAGAGGTCTAATCGTACATATAACTCTAAAGTAACCTCTTTATCTCATGTTGGTCCTATCTTGAGATCTTGAAAACCTCCTTGCTGGCTATGGAAAGAAGGGATTTGCTAAGATGCTTAGCTATTGTTAAGCCATCTATTTGGATTGGAAGGCCTAGGATTGCTAGTTCATTAATTTGTGTTCAAAGAGGTTAGATGGATGTTAAAATTGACAAAATTGTGTGCGAATCATATGGTGCATGCCTGAGTCTTATTTTGTCGTCAACCTGGATTCCCACTGAAGCTAAAAATGCTGGTGAAGCCTTCGCCAAATAGCTTGATGATGGCCATAATGTTAGCTATCCTTTGGAGAGGGAATAGCTACATAGAAAGCTTAGTTTAGTTCTCTTTGACTCCTCAATTTGCCTAAATAGACAGGTAAAACTGGAAAACAATGGCAGATTTTGTTTTTCCCGATTTAAAGATAAAGAGGAGTTAGAAAATAAAAAAAGGGAATGCATGGAGAAAACAAAGAGGGACGAAGAGCAAGAGAACAAGGAAGTTTATGAGAAAGGTATTTCGAAAAAAAATCAAGAGCTGAAAGGGATGAGCTTTACCTTAATTTGGTTCTCAAATGTGTCTTTGAAACTGTTCATTGGATGATTAAACACTACAACAAGTTAAACCAGAGGGTGCCGTAGATCTATGTGAAACTTCATGTATACCAGATCTTCAGGGCATTGATTGTACTGTAGTTGCAATCACTGCAACTCGTGTCATTCTTAAGAAGAGGCATCCCATGATTACTAAGTCGAATGCATGTGATTTCCAGCCTAAAGGTGAATGGCGTTCATAGAAGGAAGCAAGCAAGAAGGAACTAAGATTAGGGGTATCATTGTGTAATGAATCGATTCTTCTGGAAATGGGGTGCCTAGCTTGAATTTTTGGTCTTTGACACCTCCTTTAGATAGTATTTGATATTGACTTGAGGCTAAAAAAGCCTTAAAAGCTCCTATTCTGGCAAATCCTATGGCCATGAGAGAGCGTGGCCTTATCTTCTTCCTTCATTGTTGTTGATGGAGTTTACAAACGACGAGGCCTTTGTAAAGAGGCCTTCCTTATAAAAGGAAGAATATGAATTAGATTTTATATTTTCAGCACATTCGGTAGCAATATCCTACGATCTTGATGCAAATAAGAAGAAAGAACCTTGCAGTGGGATAAATCTAGAGGGATCAAGGTAGTAAAAGGAAATAGAAGAAACTGAGGAAGAAGTAAAAGAGGGTGTCAGCAGGAAGAGCTTAGGATAAGGGGTGTAGAAAATTTGTTTATATAGGATGCATAATGACATAAATGCCCTTAGGGTTTTTCTTAGCTAATTCATTATGCTAGGGTCAATTTAGTCATTTCGTAAAAATATAATTAGCATGAAATTAACTAATATCTTCTTTTAAACACACACACACACACATACATACATACATACATACATACATACATACATATATACATACAACATACATACATATATACATACATACATATATACATATATATATATATATATGTGATCATTAAATTTTTAATTATTTAAGGTATAACAAAGCTAGTAATGAGTTAAGAATAAAAAAATCTATTTTATTGCACTAGTCTTTTGAATATATATATATATATATATATATATATATATATATATATATATATATATATATATATATAAAAAAAAAAAAATAGATATATATAAATGAATATATAAAAAAATATAATAA
>CANXYI011519387.1:0-12906 GCA_948208565.1 Hura crepitans
TCCTTCACTCCTAGCATTCTCTAGATAGTGTTGGTTCTATCACTTTGTCCAAATTTCTGGGTAAAAACTAGCCTTAATTAGAGAAAACTCTCTTTTACAAAGTTGTACCCCTATATTTTAGCTTTCATAATAATTTTTTTCACATTATTATGACCACTATACATAGAGTTATGGCCTAATTACCCTCTATTGCTCTTGAGACACTCTATCAGTTCTAGTTTTCATTACTCAACTTGTATCACATTTTTTAGCTAGTTAACCCTAGAATCAATCTAAGACTTCCACATCAAATTTTAGCCTTATGAGTCTTATGTCATTTGGTTTAAGAATCATGCATTTTTTACAGCTACATTGGGAGTTATGGCCTGATGAACAAAGACTATTTTGTTCATTTTTGGAATTCTACAGACAGTGCAGATACCCTTAATAATGGGATTTTTAGGGAAAATATATGCTAAATTAGGGGAAACTTTCTGATAAAAATTTATAGGCCTATGTGTTAGCTTTAATTTTCCATTAGTTTCACATCTTTTTGACAACTATGTAGAGAGTTATGCCTAAAATACTCTCTGCTGCACCTTAGATGGGAATCAATTTTCAATATCTAGTTTTCTCCTCTACTTGTATCTTATCTAATTCAATTCATCACACTCAAGTTTACATTATGTTTATACCATTAACCATAAGATTTTAAGGAAAAGAAAGCAAGGTATAGTCTTAATTGATTAGATCCATATACCTCTTTGGTTTTTCTTTAAATATCTAGCAGCCCCTAGCTTTTTAATAAGCCTTTTTCCTTTCTAACATCTCTATCTTGCCTCCCACAAAACCTTCCCTTTTTGCTGCCCCTTGGATTTCTAACCTTAAAACAACTAGCAAGCACACACATTACTACTTGATAGGCCTAAGCACAGAAGCATTTTTTAGGAAGAAAACCTTCCAAAAGCTAAAATAAATTTAGAGGAAATTAACTCACCTTAGGGCTAGAATTTCCAACTGCCTATAAGACTCAAGTGCTCATTCTTAATTTTTCCTTGCAAAATTTAGGCACCCATGGACTCTAATGTCTTCCAAGATGAGCCACTTACTTAAGATAGGTTTCATGGTATTAGATATAGAGAATTAAATGGCTAGAATAGCTAGGAAAATGAAGAGAAAAAGGCTAACCACATGACCAGCCCAAAGAAGAAAGAAAAAGGAAAAAATAAAATTGAGTGGAGTGAAATAATGGGCCAGGTGTCCTAAGAAAAGAGTAGCCATGTGCTACAGCTATTAGAGGAGTGTTAGGGTGTCTCGGGTTAGGGTGTCTCATGTCACGACATGCAGCCCTCAAGTGCCCTGAAACTCGATTTTTCAATAATAGAAATTGCCTACTTTGGGGAATTTTTAAAAATCACATCAGCATAAAAAAATTATGCCATTTGTTCTTAAATTAATCATTTTGTCATAATTACATGCTCACAAAATTTTTTGGCAAAATTCCTTCGGGAAGTAGGCAAACTAAATTCTCAAGAATCTTAGTTTCTCGATAGAATTTCAACGATTTTTAAAATCTCACTTGGACCTCCAAAAATCATTGCATTTATTTTAAAAATCCTAAAATGCCTTCACTTAGGGGCACACAAAATTTCACACCTAAATTCCTTTGACAGGACAGTTAATCAACTGCCTTGATTTACATGTAAAACCTTAAAATTAAGAAAATTTACAAACGACCTCGAAATTCAAATTTTCTTTCACCAATTAACTCAAGGGAAATTTTAACCTTTAGGGTATGGCATTTTCATGTCTGTCCGGGCTCATCCCAGGTCATTCTCAGCCCAATTTGATCTGAGCCCACGGCCCACTAGCTTACAGCCTAAAATAATTTATTGGTTCTACTAAATTTTTCATTGAGGTTATTTTACTCTTTTTTAGCCCCTTGAAGTTTATTGGGTAGTATGCCCTGTCTCAGGACTTGTGTAGGTGACCCCACACTCTGAACACACTTTCTCGATCTCGACGACACGATAATAGTTGGGGCGTTACATTTCTTTTCCTTAAGAAATTTCGTCTTCAAAATTTGCAGTGTTCACATCAAGAGTCTTTCTTGGTTCTTGACTAACTCATACTTCTCTCAATTCAATTGAGCCATTACTAACTGTTTGGTTGTGCCACTTTCTTGGCTTTTGTACTTCCCCTTTTAGAATCTTCATGAGAGTCTCCAACTCGCAAGCTCAATGGATAGCTGCTTTTTGTTACCTTTACGAAGGGATACACCATTACACTTTTACTGCACAACTCTAATTAGAGAGCTTCTATCTTTGTGTCCATATAAGGCCCTCATGATAGCTTTCCTATCTAAGCTCCCCTATATATCCAGTTCAACCTGTCTTTAGGGATCAAACCTTTTTCCACTCTTAGATTATGCCTTATTACTCTCTCCTGTAGTATATCTAGGGATCTAGTCTAATCACTTGTAATCATATTATTTGTTTTTCTTAGCCTTTTCGTGACTAATCTCTCATTCTTATATCTATCAAGCCTCTTCATATTAAGGCTATCATAATGCCATGCTCAATTGTATCATGTGTATACAAAGGCGAAGAATGTTATGCATAAGGAAATGTGATAATGCAAAATATCAAGATGCAGTTTTCAAAAATGCAATACCCAAGCCTGGTAATAATGCAAATTAAGAAAGAGATAGCCCTATCTTTAGGGACCTTGATAGTTGTCCTTATAGTCTTGACTTTATTATAGTTTTTATGGTTTTGCTTACTTTAACTAATCTCACTGAATATTTCAATGCATTTCCTCTTATTAGTCCTTTTGGATATGACTTGGAATCTATATTCACCCCTTAACATTATTCACATTTATTCTCAATTCGAGCTTCTAGTCTATACCTTCAACTCTATATAAAGATCTTAGCCTATAATCTTTACTTTCTTCGACACCAAAGTCTATATTAGACTCAATCATGCTATAATACCAATTGTATTAGATTCTCAAAGAATCATTCATAATAGACTCTAATATTCAACTCCTACAGTCCTCTTTGCCAACTTCAACCATCACACAGTCTAAGGAGCACCTAAACAAGAGCTTTGATACCATTAAGTGTGACACCCTCCACCCGACTTGTTTCTTAGACCCGATAGAAGATGCCACATGTAAACCTATATCATCTTTTCTGATTCCACTATCCAAAAATTCACTATAATATAAAACTTTTATTACTTAAAACATCTCCTAACTTAAGGAGTTGTAAAAACTCTAAAAATCCTTTGACATATTTTACAGGGCAACTAATGGGGTTATCGTGGTGGGAATTTGCTAGCATAACAGCTATATCAAGACACTATCCCAAATAGTAAATGTGTAAAATAAGCACTTTTATAGCCTCACATCAACTTAATCAACCTCAATGAACTCCTCTAGTCCTCTAATCAACATAATGCAATTTTCAGCCTATTTTCATCAAATCTATACATTCATATCATATGCAACCTAAAGTAATTCTCATGTATTCACAATTATATAATGTACACATCATTTTATGTCTAAGATCACATACACTTTACACTTTGCATTCAACTTTACTTTACTTAGCCTAACTTACATTAACGACATTACTAATACATTATTATGACTATTATACAACTCATAAGGGCTTTAAATTACATATAAATTGCATCTTATATTATAACTTCAAAACTAATTACATTTACATGCCCCTTTCTCTCTCAATAGGTTTACCCAAAAGCCTCAAAATTGTTCGTGATAGAATTCTTCGAATAGCTAACTTCTTTCTTTTAGAGTCCTACCCTATCAATTGCCTTTACCTACACACCAATAGAAAGCCAGTATGCTAAGCGAGATGCTCAGTGGTGTACCCAATGAAATATATATATATATATATATATATATATATATATATATTTGCACATATACATTTAAAAATAGTCATGCCTATATATATACACAACAATTTTATTATGTATTTATTTTATATACCAATTTAATCATACATTTGATTCTTCTTGAAAAATACAAAATACTCACACATATATACATATAATTGCTACTCGATATGCCATAAAATGGCTTTATAACACATTATTATAGCCATACATACATTGGGTTATATTTGCATCACAATATAGTTATTTTCACAAATTTTCATGAAAACATCATAATAAACTCATTTAACAAAAATTGAGGCTAATATGCTCACCAAGCATTATCATGATGTAAAGAAACTTATTTGCATAGAATAGCCATTTATCACTTGTATCAGCACCCATACGTAGTAATAAACATATGGCTCATCATGCATGTGTTTTATGTCATTTTAAACATATGAATAGTATATATTATCACCAATTCACCAATAGTCATAAATTGCATTTATTTGGGTTATAATTGGCATCATACAATGTAAATACACACACACGATGCATGATAATATCATACATCACTCAACTCATGTTTGTGTGTTTTTAAGTTATTACATTGTTTAACATATGCCTATATCAAAGAGATAACTAACTAAGGCTAGATAGTGGATAGCTTAGGCTCGAGGGCACTCACACCCATAGGTTTGGAAACTTAAACCCAAAGGCTTTCACATCCATAGATGCGTAAACTTAGGCCCGAAGGCTCTCACATTTATAGATGCTTAAACTTAGGCCCGAAGGCTCTTATGCCCATCGACATATAATCTTAGGCCTAAAGGCTCTTACATCCTCAGATGAGTAATCAAACTTAGGCTCAAAGGATCTTATGCCCATCGACATGTAATCTTAGGCCTAAAGGCTCTCACATCTTTAAATGAGTAATCAAACTTAGGCTTGAAGGCTCTCATGCCTGTCAGCACATAAATCAATAACCCATAGGTCTTATATCCAAAGGTATGCTAGTAGCTGCTAAATCCTAGTTGACCAATCAACCTATCCATATTAGGTTTTCTAACTATAGAGGCCTCATTAAACTCATCATTTTGTGTGAATTTAGCCATTTATAAATTTTGCATCATTTATATCACATTGTCACATATGTTCATCTCATTAGCCATTTTAGCTCATTAACAAGGCCTACATATCATGCCTATAGCATGTATCATTTCATCATGCCCATAGCATGTTTTATTTCATCTTATTATATTGCCACTTAGGATTACATAAGCTCAACATCACACAAATGGCATATTTCTTAGGTGTAATAGTTTTAATATTGAAATTTAGATTTACACCCTTTTTACATGCCATTAAATTTATTAATAACATGCTCTGACCATAGTCATGCATCTAAATTCTTGATAACTTATTTTATTGCTATTTAGCACACCATCAGGCCTTTTATGGCCATAGCACATACATATTTTACTTATTACATTTATTTTCATAGAATTGCATTCAAACCTAAAATTGAGCTATTTAAGTCTAATCACGGATATAAGTCATGAATTTCTTATAAACTCATTGTTCATGTATTTTTAACATCAAATTAATTTGAACCACTAATTTTACATCATTACCTTTAACATCATGGTTAGATGTTCACAAACACCACCAATTACTTCTAATTCATCCTTCATACCATATTGCACTAACACGGCTTATTGTGGCCATAATACCACTTATATACACAATACCATTTAGTGACAATTCAGCCATCCAACTCAATATCATTTACATTGCAATATCACATTCATGCTTCATTTATGCCTATATTAAAATCACTTATTTTTATACCTACATCCCCACCTTATTTACTTATAATCACCTTTAACACTTTTCTACACTTAATGCTTACATTATGTAGTTTAACACATATATAATCTTGTATGTACATAATTCATGCATTCAACCCTTATATTCATTCATGCATTAATTAAAATCATCACACATTTCAAACTTTTCATAATAAGCATTAAAATTGCCATTAATATATAATATTTAAATTAGTATGCATGCCATTTTATTCAAATTAATGTGATTACTCATACTTTACATATAGCCATGCTAACTCAATGACACATTCATGAACTCAACATATAAATGAGCCTATGCCTGTACATAAACAAAGCATTCAGCCACCACGCATATGCATTCATAGCTCATTAACCTTATTCATATCATACTTTTAGTAATAACCTCAAACACATTAATTTCCAATAATGTCATAAATGTTATGTTACTTGTTCAAGAAATTTCCACCATATTAAGGTGATTATACATTTATGCCTAAACACCATCACACTTCAATCTCATGATATACACAAAAACACTAGCAACACTTAAACACATAAGCACAAGGTGTATGCCTATCCCATAACAAACTACTAAATCATTTGCACACGTATATCACACATATTCATGCACCACTTACACCTTTAGGCACTAACACATGTATAACACACACATTTTTGCAATTTGATATATCCAAAAATGTACATTTCATCAAGTACACATACCTATTCAAGTGTGACTACCATTTCTCAAAGCCTATTTTCACTTCCAAGGTGCATTCCTTCCCTATATCACCTTTCCTAGTCCTTAACTCCCAGCATTCTGTAAACAATACTAGTTCCATTACTTTGTCTAAATTTTTGGACAAAAATTAGACTTTATTAGAGAAAAATATCTTTTAAAAATTGTACCCCTATGTTTTAGCTTTCATAATAATTTTGTTTCACATTATTCAGACCACTATCATAAAGTTATGGCCTAATTACCCTCTACTTCTCTTGAGGCACTTTATCAATTTTAGTTTTCATCACTTGACTTGTATCATGTTTTTTAGTAGGTTAAACCTAGAATCAATCTAAGTATTAAAATTTTAGTCCTGAGTCTAGTTTCATTTGGTTTAAGAATCAGGCATTTTTTACATCTACGTTGGGAGTGATGGCCTCATGAACAAAGACTATTTTGTTTATTTTAAGAATTTTGCAGATAGTGTAATCACTAACATGATTTTTTGGGCAAAATATACACTAAAATTATAGGATCTTTCTTTTAAAAATTAATAGACCTATGTGTTAGCTTTAATTTGCCACTGGTTTCACATCTTTTTGACACTTATACTGAGAGTTTTGCCTAAAATACTCTCTGCTACTCCTTAGACGGGAATCAGTTTTCAGTAGCTAGTTTTCTCCTCTACTTCTATCTTATCTAATTCAACTTTTCACACTAAAGTTTACATTATATTTATAGCATCAACCATAATATTTTGAGGAAAATAAAGTATGGCATAGTCTTAATTGATTAGATCCACATACCGCTTTAGTTTTTCTTTAAAAATCCAGCAGTTTATGGCTTTTTAATAAGCCTTCTTCCTTCACAATATCTCTATCCTACCTCTCATAAAACCTTCCCTCTTTGTTGCCCCTTACATTTTTAACCTCAAACCAACCACCAAACACACATATTACTACTTGAAAGGCCTAAGTGCAGAGGTATTTTTTGGGAAGAAAACCTTCCAAAAGCCAAATTAAAACCAGAGGAAATTAACTCACTTTAGGGGTATAATTTCCCACTACCTGTGAGACTTAAGTGTTAATTCTTGTTTTTTACTTGCAAAATTTGGGCACCCATAGACTCTAATGTCTTCCAAGATAAGCCTCTTACTTGAGATGGGTTTCTTGGTAGTAAATTTAGAGAATTGAATGGCTAGAATAGCTAGGAAAACGAAGAGAAAAAGGCTAACCATGTGACCAACCCGAAAAAGAAAGTAAAAGGAAAAAATAAAATTAAGTGGAGTGAAATAATGGGCTAAGTGTCCTAAAAAGAGAGTGGCTATATGTTACAACTGCTGGAGGAGTGTTGGGGTGTCTCGGGTCATGACAAGCGACCCCCGAGCACCTTAAGACTTTATTTTTTGGTCATAGGGGCTGCAAACTTTGAGAAATTTTTAAAAATCACATGAGCATAAAAAATTGCATCTTTTATTCCTAAATTCATCATTTGGCCCAATTATATGCTCAAAAAATTTTGTTACAAAATTCCTTCAGGAAGTAGGCATACTAAATTCTTGAGAATCTCAATTTCTCAATACAATTTTGAGGATTTTTGAAAATCTCACTTAGACCTCCAAAAATCATCATGTTTATTTTAAAAATCCTCAAATGCCTTCAATTAGGGGCACGTAAAATTTCATAGCCAAATTCCTTCGACATGACAGTTAATCAACTACCTCAATTTACTTGTAAAACCTCAAAATTAAGAAAATTTACAAACGACCTCGGAATTCAAAATTTCTTTCAACAATGGACTCAAGGAAAATTTTAACCTTTAGGGTATGGTGTTTTCACATTTGTCTAAGCTTATCTCGGGTATTCCTAGCCTGACTAGATCTGAGCCCACAGCCTACTAGCTTACAGCCTGAAATAATTTATTAATTCTGCTAAATTTTTAATTGAGGTCATTTTCACCCTTTTTAAGCCCCTTAAAGTATATTGGGTAGTATGCCCTATCTCTGGACTTGTGTAGGTGACCCGACACTCCAAGTGCACTTTCCTGGTCTCGACGACACTATAATAGTCGGGGTGTTACACATAAAGGAAAAGAAATAGTAGATAGGGAAGATGACCAATCCTCTAATGATGAAATCCCACTTATTACCAAGGCATACCATAAGGTGCCCCCTCTTAAAGTAGTTGAGGATGATCAGCTAAAAAAGCTAAATGAGAAGATAGAGGCCATAACTAGGCTATTCACTAGGGGTAAAGACATAGACCTTGATGATATCAGCTTAAGGCCTAATCGAGCAATGCCTCAAATATTCAAAATGCCTGACTTAAGCAAGTTCGAAGGTACAAGTGACCCTCAAACTCATTTGAAGCAATATGTTGTTGCTATAAGAGCTACTCATATTTTTGAAGAACAAATAGTGAGCCTGTTCAACATGTCTCTCATGAGCCAAGCTTTGGATTGGTACCATTACCAAGAAAAAAGGGTCAAAGAGGATTAGAATGAATTGGCACGGGCATTTAGTAAGTAATATCTAATAATGCTAGTATAGAAATTACTCTCAAAGATCTAAAGTTGGTAAAACAAAGACCAAATGAAAGTTTCCTTGATTACCTATAAAGATGGAGAGACAAATTCTTAAAGATGAGGAATAAGCCTAAGGACATTGATCAAATTAAGATGTTCATCAGGAATACAAACATCTACATGAACAGTGGGTTAACTACTAGAGGTACCACCACCTAGGAACAATTAAAATATATTGCCATCGACCTAGAAGCCAATTCTTAGAATAAGGGGTTCAAAAGGATGAACAATCCCACAAGTAGTAATACTAGAGGTGCAAACAAAATAGCTGATGTTTATGCTATCCAAAGCAAAAGGTATTCCAATTTAGGTAAATCCTTGTCATGGTGTTTAAGAAAACTCACTACGGAAGGTAAGTTACAACCACTTCTACCTCAACAATCTAATAGACCATTACCACCCAATCATAGGCATGATCAGTACTGTGCCTATCACCAATGAACTAGACACCTAATTGATAATTGTAAGCTCCTCAAGAAAGCAATCCAAAACTTTATAAACACCAAACAAATACTTGATCCAGAAGCTACCTCAAATCCCTCTCCAAAACACAAATCATCGTGCCTCTTTAAAACTAGACTACCTGAAGAATACATACTTAAAGAAATCTAAGGATTCGACTAAGAGATTTATAAAGGGGTGAGAGAGAGTGAATCTATCCTTTTAACTAACTTTTGGGAGAGTGAGAGTGATAGTGAGATTGGGGAGAGCAAAAGCTTTTAGGATGAATCTTCTGATGAAGTTTCTAAAGAGGGAACGAGAGAAACACTTAGGGTTGAAGAAGAAGCGGTAAAGAAAGTTGATAAGAATGGTCGGATCCTACCAAAAGAGCCTAAAGCCAAGAAAGTTAAGCATAAAGAAGTAATAAAATAGCTAAAAAAAATCCAAGCTAATATTAGCATTTAGGACTTATTGATGTCATCAAAAGGCCATAGACAAAAGGTAGTTAAAGCCTTAGGTCAATTTGCTATGTCTACTGCTATCACCCGAAGTGAGCTTTGTACAGGTGATGAAAATAGGCAAGACTGGCCTAATTACTTTTTCTAATACTGACTTACCCATAGAAGGAAGGGAGCATAATTGGTCCCTTTTCATAAAGGCCGAAATAAATGGGAAAAAGATGGGGTGTGCCATAGTGGATAATGGTTCCTTTTTGTGTGTTTGCTAGGCTAAAATCTTATCTAGTTTGGGAATCAAGAAAGAAGACTTAACCCCTTTAACTATCACTATCAAAGCCTATAATGACATACAAAGACAAGTTGAAGGCTTCTTTATTACTAAGGTTCAAGTGGGCCTAATTATAAATAAGGTAGAATTCACTGTGATCGATATCTTAGCTATATTCTCTATTCTATTAGAGAGGCCTTAGTTCCATAAACTTAGAGGTGTTCCCTTTACCTTGTATCAAATGATCAAGTTCCTATATGAAGGCAATATTGTTACCATAAAGGTTGAAATCGATCATGTAGTTTCTACATTGGCTATCGCTAATTAGCCTTTCATTGGATTTCATATTGCTAGAATTTATAAGGACTACATGGACCCCACAATTTATAAAATGATGAAAAGGATGGACTTCTTCCCTAGTGCTATTTTAGGAAACAATTTACAAGGTATAACTGAACCACTATAGCCCACACTCAAAAAGATACTAAAGGACTAGGGTATAATCCAAATGATAGGGAATACTTTAGGAGACTATTTTGTTAAGCAATGGATTATGAAGTATGATGGAACTTAGAACCAATAATAGTAGATGGGTGCTACAAGTTGAGCTTTGAAATTTTTGCAGATGTTATTGATTGGGAATTAGGCCACCCTACTCAGATCCAATGAATAGAGGAAGTCTTTCCTAAGCCTCAAGCAATTGAAGAAATCTACCCCAACTCTCTTGAGAATGTGTTTGATGTAGAATCTAATTTACTTATTGATGAAATGTATCTTTGTGACCTCTTTAAGGCAAATAATTTTCTTTCCAATAAAATGAACAAAGAGTTTGCTTATTTGTGTGATGTTTTTCCTAATGGTAGCATGCATCCAATCGATCATTACATAAGCATTTTTTAGATTAATTGCCTTAAAACTAATCCATTTAATCTTAGCATAAATGAACAACCTAAAAATGCATTAATTGCCTATGATACTACTATCGATGAAAGGATAAAATTCGAGAGATTACTAAAAAAATATGAAAAAATCTTCACTTAGATTTTTAAGGACATGCCGGGCATTGATCATGAAGTTGCTAAACACTCTATACCAATATATGATCACACCATTCTAGTACAATAAAATCTTAGAAGGATACAACTCAAGTGGGTAGAAAAGGTAAAGGAAGATGTTGTAAGTTACTCGAAGCCAAGTTCATAGAAGAAATTATTTCCCTACTTGGCTAGCCAATATAGTTCTAGTACCTAAGAAGGATGGAAGAGTTATAATGTCTATTGATTATCAGGACTTGAACAAAGCATGCCCTAAGGATGTCTTTCCCTTGCCTTACATTAATGTATTAGTTGATAGTGCAGCTTTGGTAGCCATGCACTCATTTGTTGATGGATTTTTAGGGTATAACTAGATCTTAATGAAGGTAATTAACAAATGCAAAACTACTTCATAACTAAACAGGGAACATATTGCTAGAAGGTGATACCTTTTGGACTAAAGAATGCAAGAGCAACCTACCAAAGGATGACCACCAAACTTTTCCATGACATGATACATAAGGAAGTTAAGGTCTATATGGATGATATGATGGTGAAGTCTATTGAAAGGGAAGAACACTTTGAGGCATTGGAAAAGTTCTTCCAAATATTAGATCAATTCAACATGAGGCTCAACCCTAAGAAGTGTGTTTTTAGGGTCATGTTAGGGAAATCGTTAGGATTTATGGTTAGCAAAAACGGGACTGAAGTAGATCCAAACAAGGTAAAAGCAATTTTAGAAATGCCTACACCTTGATCAAAAAAGGAAGTTAAAGGATTTTTGGGTAAACTTCAATACATCAGCTAGTTTATAGCCATACTTACCTTAGTCTATGAGCCTATATTCAACTTATTACACAAAGGACAACTAAAAGAATGGAATGAAGATTGTGAGAAAGCATTCCAAGCTATCAAGTTGTACCTGACCAAACTTCCTATCCTAAGACCACTAAAACCTAGAAAATCCTTAATCTTGTATCTAATAGTTAAAGAATCCTCTATAAGAGCTCTTATCACACAAGCAGATGAGTCAGGGGTAGAAAATGCAATCTATTACCTAAGTAAGAAATTGCTCCCATATGAATAAAAGTATGCAGAAGTGGAAAAGATATGTCTAGGAGTAATTTAGGTCTCCAAAAAGCTGCATCATTACATTTAATCATACAAGATAGAGGTGGTAGTAAGACATGATCCTCTTAGATACTTATAGACTGTACCTTCTCTAATAGGTAAGATGGGCTATTAGATCCTGCTTCTATAAGACTTTGACATTTCTTATGTCACCAAAAAGACCATTAAGGGCTAAACAATTGTTAAATTCCTAGCATAACACCCAATTGAAGGAAAGCAAGATGAATTTGAATTTCCATATGAACACTTAGGGGTAATCTCCTAAGAAGGATGGAAAATGTTCTTTGATGGAGTGGTAAACTAAAAGGGTGTAAGAGCTGGTGTACTACTCATCAATCTAGAAGGTGAGCAAATATTCCTAGCTAGAAAGTTAGAGTTTCAAGTAACTAACAATGTTACAGAGTATGAACCATGTGTTTATGGCCTTGAAACTCTATATTAGTTGGGGAAAAGGTAATTGATGTATATGAGGATTCTATACTAGTCGTACAATAAGTTAAGGGTAACTGCGAGATTAAAGATGAAAATTTAAG